>JAXGGA010025115.1:0-11027 GCA_038373865.1 Uloborus plumipes | reverse complement strand
AGTTTGGGAGACGATGCTGTTAGCCCCTTGATTCTTCTGGGGGTCAGTTGCTCAACGGTAGCCCGTCCATTTACCCGAACCCATATCGGCGGCCGTCGTTCCCCTCTGTCATCTAGGACTCCTGGTGCACCACATTTGCCGTGTCGCTGATTTTGGAAAGTCCTATTTTGCCATGCACGGACTGTGTAATTATAAGATACAATTTAAGAGCAACATATCAGAAATTTCGACAAAGCATGAAGGAGTAATACCGCACAGTTCGCGGTTCGAAGCATCATTAACCCATTAATGCCTAGCGTCCTTTTTTAGGGATGGTCTAAAAAGTGTGTCTGAATTTTCCAAAAATGAACATTTCAACCAAATAATTGTGTTCAATGATTACTTTGGTATTGCTTCAATTCTGTATTAAGAGATTGCAGCACATAACCGCTGTAAAGTGTGATCTGTAGCCATTTGATTATGATCTCTATCAAAAATTACATCGTTCACAATCTCAAGAACAACTAGCTTTCGTGGCCGTCACGAAACTTTCTTCTATATCTATCTTATGAATTCCAGTTACAAAATAAAATACGTACTCGCCCGAATAATTGGAAACAGCTCCAATTTCCCAATTATCGTAATAACCCTGCAAATGCAGAATCAATGAGCGAAATTGGAAATCATTGCAAAAGCCTTGTTTAGATTAATTGCAAACATTTTATTTGTTAGTAAAAAGAAATTGGCAACAGTTAAAAATTTCAAATCATTGAAAGTTTTCAGCTGTTTTGATAATTAAATAGCGTAAAAGCGATTTTTTAATGAATTGATTTTTCGCATTGTTGACTAAGCGCAAAAATCACCCCACCCTCCTCCTGGGGCGATTGGCGCCAAAATTTAATCGATGCTTGCTTCCTTATTGGGTTAGTGTTATTCCAAATTTCATTCAAATCTCTTCAATATTTCTCGAGATACAGTAGGTGCAATGACAAAATAAGCACTTTTGATTGCTCCACCCCCCTTTGAGATATTGACACACAAATTGAATCAGCGATTGTACTCAATAGGGTCTACCTATGGACCAATTTTCGTTTGATTCCGCCTGTTACTTCCTGAGATATAGCAATCACCCCCGCGCAGAACACGTGCGATTTCTCCACCCCCTTCAAGATACTGACACACAAATTGAATCAGCACCTGTACTCTATAGGGTCTACCTATGGACCAATTTTCGTTTGATTCCGCTTGTTACTTCCTGAGATATAGCAATCACCCCCGCGCAGAACACGTGCGATTGCTCCACCCCCCTTCGAGATATTGACACACAAATTGAATCAGCACCTGTACTCTATAGGGTCTACCTATGGACCGATTTTCGTTTGATTCCGCCGGTTACTTCCTGAGATATAGCAATCACCCACGCGCAGAACACGTGCGATTGCTCCACCCCCTTGGAGGAATTCGCTAAACAAAGTCAGGTGCACCAGTTCACATGGTGGTACATATGTGAAAAAATTTTTGTTCGATTTCATGCAGTAGTTTTTGCTCTAGCGCGGCCACAAAAACTGGTCACACACATACAGACTCACACACACACAGACAGACATTTTCCAAAAATGGTCGAAATGGACTCAGCGCACCTCAAAACGTGCAAATCCGTCAAAATTCGACATTCGAAAACTTTCACGAAACCAATACTTTCTTCTATATAATAGATATAGAAGAAAGTAAAAAGCTAAGTTTTTAAAGTTATTAATGTTGAGGTTATCGCACAGCCTTGTTTATGTTTAATTAAGTTTTATTGTTATTGTTGTTAAATTGGCAACTATAGTTAAATTGTAAAATATCTTTAGAATGATAGTTTAGTTTGAGTTAGCAGTTTAAGTTAGTTGTTTAAGGTTAGCTGGTGTACTGTTATGTACGTTTGAGTTCAAAAGTTCTTTCCTGTAATAAACTTCGTCTTTTCCTTTTGCATCGGGCCTCTGAACTTCTTTTAATCATAACAGCAGAGCGTGGTTCTGATATTGAACACGTTAGAAGTAAAGCATCGGAGCTGTTTAAAGGTTTTTATTTTCGGAATTGAATTACTTGTTGGCGAAGTTTGAAATGGCCGTTCGTGAAGATAATAAGTATAGCGTTGATGCGTTCAATGGAAAGAATTTTGTTTTATTTCAACGCCGTGTAGAAGCTATTTTTGCGGCAAAAGAATTTGACAAATATTTAAGCCATGAAGCCGATCCGACAAGAATGCGGAAGTCAAAGAATCAAAAAAGGCTTATGCGTTATTGCTAACCCTACTGGATGATTCAATATTGGCGACGATGTCGGCAGAAAAATCGGCATTTCAGATTTGGACTAATTTGAAACAAAAGTATTTGTCGGTTAGCACAGTCAGCCAAATTCTCGTGAGGAAGAAACTCGCGACGTTGAAGAAACGGCGAGATGTTGGAATGCAGCAGCATATAAATGAGTTGTTGGCGATAGTAAATGAATTGAGACTTTCTGGTGCAGAAGTGAAAGATATGGACATCGTTATTTATATGCTGATGTCATTACCTGCTGAATATGATGTCATAAAATCTACTATTGAAAATCAGCCGAACGAAGCCCTAACATTAGACTTTGTTATGCAGAGACTCTTGAGTGCTGAAGAATTAAAATCGGATAGAAAATCTGAAAATGTTCATATTTCTGGCTCCAATGATGACACAGCATTTAGCGCTGATAAACGCAATATCACTTGTCATAAATGCAAAAAGAAGGGACATTTGGCGAAGTTTTGTAAAACAAAATTAGTTTGCTTCAACTGTGGACGCCAAGGTCATTATAAAAGGTATTGTAAATTTCCGCCAAAACCGGATTCCAAAGAATCGGCTGCAGCTACGTTTATAGCTGGAGACTCCGCTGAAAGTTTTATTTTGGACTCGGGAGTATCTACACACATGAGCAATAAAATTGAGTGGTTTGAAGATATGAAAGCTTTTTCTGGGACTGTTGCATGTGCTTTGAAAAATGATGTTTTGAAGGTAGAAGGTATTGGCACTGTACCAGGAATATTAAATGGCAAGAAAATAATTCTGAAGGATGTGTTGTATGTGCCAGAGTTAAATGGTCAATTAATATCTGTCAAGAATATACAAAAGGCTGGCTATAGCGTGCTCTTTAAGAATAACAGAGCTGTTGTTGAAAAGAGCAATGAGAAGTTTGAAATTGCTAGACTGAATGAAAAAGGTGTGTATATGAGTCAATTTGAGCCCATTAAAGCTACAACACATTATGTAAGTCAAAATGCGGATTTATGGCACAGGCGTATGGGACATCCCTCCACTAAGGTATTGAAAGAAATGGGATTTCCTGTTCCTGAGCCACCATCTAGTTTTTGTGAAGAATGTGTTACAGCTAAGCAGTCCAATACTCCTATTAGTCTGTGGAGTTAGCGACAAAAACAGCCGAAATATTTCACTTCCGGATACCAGTGTGAAATTTGGTACAGAGCTTAGGTACATATATAAGAACAAAAAACCGCCGGGAGACACTTGATCAGGGGTCATGAACTCCCGTGATGACGTCATCAAGATGGCCGCTTTTACAGGTAAATACGTTCGTTTAATTGCTTAAAACTCCATCATAGATTAAAATATTGCAAAACTCAAATGTATCATCTGAAAGCTCTTTAAAAGAGCTATTTAGAAATATTTAATTTTTTTTTCTGAGGTCAAGGGCCCATCTGTAATGACGTCATCAAAATGGCCGCTTTTACAGGTAAATACGTTTGTTTAACTCCCCCTAAAACTCCATCATAGATTTAAATATTTCAAAACTCAACTATATCATCTGAAAGCGCTTTAAACGATCTATTTAGAAAGATTTAATTTTTCTTTCTGAGGTCAAGGGCTCACCTGTGATGACGTCATCAAAATGGCAGATTTTACAAGTAAATACGTTCGTTTAACTGCTTAAAACTCCATCATAGATTCAAATATTGCAAAACTCAAACATATCATCTGAAAGCTCCTTAAAAGACCTATTTAGAAATATTTAATTTTTCTTTCTGAGGTCAAGGTCCCACCTCTACTGACGTCATCAAAATGGCCGCTTTTACAGGTAAATACGTTTGTTTAACTCCCCCTAAAACTCCATCATAGATTCAAATATTGCAAAACTCAAATATATCATCTAAAAGCTCTTTAAAAGAGCTATCTAGAAAGATTTAATTTTTCTTTCTAAGGTCAAGTGCCCACCTGTGATGAAGTCATTTGAGGTCATTTTGATGACGTCATTACAGGTGGGACATTGACCTCAGAAAGAAAAATTAAATCTTTCTAAATAGCTCTTTTAAAGAGCTTTCAGGTGATACATTTGAATTTTGCAACATTTGAATCTATGGTGGAGTTTTAGGGGGAGTTAAACACACGTATTTACCTGAAAAAGCGGCCCTTTTGATGACGTCATCACAGGTGGGCCCTTGACCTTAGAAAGAAAAAATAAATCTTTCTAAATAGCTCTTTTAAAGAGCGTTCAGATGAAGTATTTGAGTTTTGCAATATTTGAATCTATGATGGAGTTTTAAGCAGTTAAACGAACGTATTTACCTGCAAAAGCGGCCATTTTGATGACGTCATCACAGGTGAACCCTTGACCTCAGAAAGAAAAATTATATCTTTATAAATAGATCTTTTAAAGCGCTTTCAGATGATATAGCTGAGTTTTGAAATATTTAAATATATGATGGAGTTTTAGGGGGAGTTAAACAAACGTATTTACCTGTAAAAGCGGCCATTTTGATGACGTCAACACAGGTGGGCCCTTGACCTTAGAAAAAAAAATTAAATTTTTCTAGATAGCTCTTTTAAAGAGCTTTCAGATGATATATTTGATTTTTGTAATATTTGAATCTATGATGGAGTTTTAGGGGGAGTTAAACAAACGTAGTTACCTGTAAAAGCGGCCATTTTGATGACGTCATCACAGGTGGGCCCTTGACCTCAGAAAGAAAAATTAAATCTTTTTAAATATTTTTTTTAAAGAGTTTTCAGATGATATATTTGAGTTTTGCAATATTTGAATCTATGATGGAGATTTAGGGGGAGTTAAACAAACGTATTTACCTGTAAAAGCGGCCATTTTGATGACGTCATTACAGGTGAGAACTTGACCTCAGAAAGAAAAATTAAATCTTTCTAAATAGCTCTTTTAAAGAGCTTTCAGATGTTATATTTGAGTTTTGCAAAATTTCAATCTATGATGGAGTTTTAAGCAGTTAAACGAACGTATTTACCTGTAAAAGCGGCCATTTTGATGACGTCATCACAGAATGACCTTGACCTCCGCTCAAGTGTCTCCCGGCGTTTTTTTGTCCTCCTGTGTGAATTTAAGCCCCACATAAAATTTCAGACTGGTATCCGGAAGTGAAATATGTTTGCACTAACTCCACGGACTATATGGGCAAGAACCCAAGAAGCAGAGAAAACGTTCCAATGAGGATGGTTCACAGTGACATTTGTGGTCCGATTGATCCACCTACTAGAGATGGCGAGAAGTATTTTGTCACTATCATAGACGACTGCTCAAGATTTTGTGAAGTACATCTTTTAAAGCGTAAAAGTGACATTTTCGAAGTATTCAAATCTTTTATCAAGCAGAATCCAGGTCTCTATAAAATCATGTGTGACAATGCTAAAGAATACGTGTCTGGTGATCTAGAGAGTTACAGCAAGGAAAATGGTGTCATGATACACTGCTCGACATTGAAAATGCAACACCAAGAAGGAGTGGTCAGAAATTCATGCAAATTTTACCGTAGACGCAAGTCACTGAGTTATGCAAAGGATATGAAATGCGCAGCTCTCCGACGCCCGTGAAGTAAGATATAAGAGAATGAAGTTGAAAAGTGGGCTATGTTCATGTTGGTTTTTCTGCCAGACTAATTATCGGAGAAATTTGGTTTTTGTCTCGAAGGATACGTGTGCTAGGAGGAAATGCCACGCCGTCCTCAACGAAGACACTTCCAGCATATAGACGACTTTACAAGGGGTATGGTGATCGGACTGAGAAGGGGAGGTTGGTCCATACGTCAAATTGCAGCTGATACCCACATGGATGCAAGCACTGTGCATCGGCTGTGTCGGAGATGGTTGGAAAGAGGAAATATAGCCACATTGAGGGGTGCAGGTGCAGCCAGAGTAACGTCAGACCGCTTGGATCGACGGATTCACCGACAAGCTGTGGCGGATCCGCAAGTCACTTGTACGTCGATTCTTCAGCACGTGCAAGGTACCCTGGATGTTCCTGTGTCGACCAGAACCATTTCCCGTCGACTGGTTGCACGTGGCCTGCAATCACGGCGCCCGCTAAGAAGACTGCCATTGACCTTACAGCACAGACTCCAACGTTTGGAATGGTGCCGGACCAGAGCGACGTGGATGGCAGAATGGCAAACCGTAGTGTTCTCAGATGAATCCCTCTTCTGTTTGTCCAGCGATAGTCATCGCATACGTGTGTGGCGTCGACGTGGAGAAAGATCGAATCCGGCAGTAACTGTGGAACGTCCCACAGCGCGACAACGTGGCATAATGGTTTGGGGCGCTATTGCATACAATTCCGTATCACCTCTAGTTCGTATTCGGGGCACTATGACGGCCCAACGATATGTAGATAATGTACTGCGGCCGGTGGCAATCCCCTACCTTCAGGGTCTGCCAAATGCAATTTTTCAACAGGATAACGCCCGGCCTCACAGTGCTCGAATCAGCCAACATGCTCTACGAGGTGTACAGATGCTTTCCTGGCCACCATACTCTCCTGACTTGTCACCAATCGAACATGTGTGGGACGTGATTGGACGCCGTTTGCAGAACCTGTCACTGCCTCGTTCAGAGGACGAACTGTGGCAAATGGTTGAAAGGGAATGGAGTGCCATCCCTCAGGACACCATCCGCAGGCTTATTGACTCCATGCCTAGACGTGTTTTCTTCGTGCATCGCTGTCCGCGGTGGTCCTACTTCTTACTGAGCCGACGCCGTCCTCGCTCTAAATTTTGCTTATTTATTTTGAAATAAATATCACTTATTGTTCCATGCTGTCTCTGTCTTCTTACCAAATTTCATCAATTTCTGACCACGTCCTTCTTGGTGTTGCATTTTCAATGTCGAGCAGTGTAGGGATCGCGTGCGCCCGCGCCATGACTCAGCTCCTTTGAATGGTGTTGCCGAGGAGCAGACTAGGAGAGTAAATGTTCGTTGGATGAAAGCCTTGCGCTCTACATGGTATTGAATGGCTAAAGCTCCCTTAAATCATATTGGGGGTACGCGGTACAGACTGCAGCATACCTAAAGAATAGGTTACCAAATCAGACTGTAGGAGGCTTGCCCTTTCAGTTGAAATATGACAAGCCACCTGACATGAATACCATCAAGGTTTTCGGATGTGACGCATATATGCGAGTGCCTGACAATCTCAGAAAGAAGTTGGATCCAAAATACAAGAAAATTATTTTTATAGGATACAGTAATATGGGTTATCGACTACTGGGGCCCTACTCTCATTGTATCGTCAATATACTCGATACCGAGAATACGGGTTTTTTGTGCCCCGTGACGTCACATCTCGTGAGACACGAATAATCGCTAATCTCAAAGCCACTTTTAATTTAAGGTAGCTAGAATCGCGCCGAGAAGTTTACGACAGGGTAAGAAGACGTGAGATGCCTTCGTCGGCAGTGAGAAGCTGTTTGTTTATTCCATTTTTTCTCAACGCGGAGTGTGCCATAATGTTTATAAGTTCTTAAAATGTGTGGTTTAGTATGTTTTTTTCATTGAGAGTCAAGATTTTTTCTTTATTTTGAGTTTGAATTTGGGAGAGGCATCCTTATCGGCAGTAATTGGAACTCTTCAACTTTGCCGATTATCTATAATCATCTTATTTTACTGAGAAATTGGCCAAAATTTTGCAAATTGAAATTACTTTAAGGTGTGCCCAAAACGTGAATTTATATATTTACTTAATCAGGGTGTCGATCTAATCCAAGGGGGAGGGATACATTTCCTTTAATAAAATGAGCTCTTTACTCAAATTATATTTTCTACCAGGGGGGGGGGAGCATTTCGATTTTATCGTATCGTATTTAAGTTTAATTTTTCCTCACAAAATAATTGAATCACCGTTTTTCAAGTCTTAAAATGATAGCAAAAGCATAAAACATGAATTTGTTTCTTTCAATTCTCAAACATAAAGTGTTTTAAATGCATTTTGGAAAAAAGATCCCCAGGCATGTGATTTAGGATCTCCATTTTTTTTCTTATGCATCGCCCCAAAAATAGGGACTTGTACTTAATATTTAGAGAGTGAATATATGAAGGGTCAGGGGGAAAAACCACGGTAGTTCACTTTTTGTTGAATTTAAACTGATGCTACCACCTATTAGAAAAATAAGTGTAATTTCGTTTAGTATATGCAATATTCGTGAAAAAACACTGTAGTCCATCTATTATTGTTATTTTAGAACAAGTATACTGGGGAAGTTTATGAGTTCGTAAAGTTTAAATTTCGTTTTTCTCAAAATGAATCAAATGTGACTACCGTGGTTTTTCCCCCTGACCCTTCATATATATCTTATTGCGAAAAGCCCAAAATATCGTGAAAAGCGAAATTGAGTCTATCAAAATCATTGCAATAAAATAATTTTGGCAAAAAATAGAACCGACTTCAGTTGGAAATTGCTCTAAAAAGTAAAAAATAATTTTTTTCTTTGGACACCATCGAAACTACTTGTAAACATAAGTTTTGAAGTCGGCGCAAAAACAATGTATAGAATCATACGCAACTATAATTCAACTATATACATTTTAATGGATTCAGGCTCTTTAAAAGCATTCGCATACAATTCATTCATTACCACACATTCGTGTAATGGTACAAATATTCTGCTTTTAATTTTCTATGGTTTCTCCGAAAAATGTTGGCAAAATATGGTTAAATATCATTTGACCTATCTATTTTGAGCCGACTTCAAAACTTATGTTTAAAAGTAGTTTCGATGGTGTTCAAAGAAAAAAATTATTTTTTACTTTTTAGAGCAATTTCCAACTGAAGTCGGTTCTATTTTTTTCCAAAATTATTTTATTTTATTCTTTTTAGTGTAAGTGTACTTAAGAAATAAGGTAATGTTTCCAGAACGGAACTTCACCTAATTTTCTTAAGTAAATGCTCCATAAAATAAACTGAAAAGAAAAAAGGAAGAAACTATCAACGCGTCTAAAATTGTAAACGATTGACACTAAAAAATAATCTTTGCTATTCTCTGGTATTCATTTGTGTACTAGCTTAATCAAAGCGACTTTAATATCAACGGTTTGTCAACTAATTTATTTCAAAGCAATTCTAGTTTCTTGTTGTTCATAAGATTTTAACACATACTACGTACGTTACCGCTAATGAGTTTCATGTTTGATTTAGTTAAGCCTTTCTTCAAATTTTTCATCATGATTACTATTAATATTGCTGTTGCGAGGCAAAAACTTTTTGCAACAATGGATTGAAAATTTAATCATTTAATGGGGAAATGACATGAAATTTACTGTTTTCCATAATAACTTTTTTCCTAGCGAATAAATATCCTCATATGAGTACATGGTACCTAAGTTGCACCATTTAATATCGATTTAAAAAAAAATCGTCCAAATCCGCTCAGTAGATCAGCTGTTATGTGCGAACAAACAAAAAAAAACATACGCTTTGAATTGATAACCTCCTCCTTTGTTGAAGTCGGTTAAAAAGCACAGCACATGCAGTAATTTTTACCCCTCTCAAACAACAAATGTTTTAAATACACGTTTTGAAAAAGTGATACCTAGACACAGGGCATGGCTTTGTAGGACATTGAGCTCGAGATTTATGTGCTGCCCCCCCCCCCCCCCAAATAAAAACAATATTATGAAGTAGTAAAATATTTTGGATTTCAAGTTTTCGAAAGAGTATTTTTAAATTTATTTTTTATCTTGTCATAGTGCGATATGAAATGTCTCCATTTTAAAAACTTTAGATGGATTTAAGGCCTTTTTTTTTGCCCTGCCCAGACATGTGATTTTTCTTTACTTAGCATTTAAGGGCTGAAAATACAACTATTATTGCGAAAACAAAAATGAGTAACGCAAAAAGGAGACTTTTACTTAAAGTCTGAATTTAAAACTATTATTGCGATAAAGTCAAAATATCGCTGGAAACAAAGTCATGAAGTTAAATTATTCAATTTAACAAATATTTTTAAATATTAGTATTATTTTTTAAAAGTATTTATAATTTTTTTCATGTTTAGCCGAAGCATTTGATACATTGAAATGAATTCCTATAATGTATTCGATACTTTACTTCGCTTACGCTTGTATGTTCGTATGTGTTGAACACTATGACGGCCCAACGATATGTAGATAATGTACTGCGGCGGGTGGCAATCACCTACCTTCAGGGTCTGCCAAATGCAATTTTTCAACAGGATAACGCCCGGCCTCACAGTGCTCGAATCAGCCAACATGCTCTACGAGGTGTACAGATGCTTTACTGGCAACCATACTCTCCTGACTTGTCACCAATCAAACATGTGTGGGACGTGATTGGACGCCGTTTGCAGAACCTGTCACTGCCTCGTTCAGAGGACGAACTGTGGCAAATGGTTGAAAGAGAATGGAGTGCCATCCCTCAGGACACCATCCGCAGGCTTATTGACTCCATGCCTAGACGTGTTTCTTCGTACATCGCTGTCCGCGGTGGTCCTACTTCTTACTGAGCCGACGCCGTTCTCGCTCTAAATTTTGCTTATTTATTTTGAAATAAATATCACTTATTGTTCCATGCTGTCTCTGTTTTCTTACCAAATTTCATCAATTTCTGACCACTCAATCTTGGTGTTGCATTTTCAATGTCGAGCAGTGTAGATCCTGCCCCGCCATACTCAGCTCCTTTGAATGGTGTTGCCGAGAGAGCAAATAGGTATTTGTTGGAGAAAGCCAGAGCTCTAATTTATGAAGCAAAGCTCCCTAAATCATATTGGGGGT
>JAXGGA010025114.1:0-11027 GCA_038373865.1 Uloborus plumipes | reverse complement strand
CTCGCAATCACCACTTGGAAAGACGTCAAAAATCACATCGAACACGCCTGCAAAAAAGAAGAAACGGAAAAATGGAAGATCTCTAAATATTATACCAAATTCAAGCTTAGATCTATTCCTGATAAGAAAAAAATTCAGTGGATCAAATGCAGGAAACAGGAAATTTTCTTAAACAGACTTGTTCTAGACAGCTTCCTCTTGAAAGAAAGACTTTTTAAATTTAAATTTGAACCTTCCCCGATTTGTTGTTATTGTGATTCCCAAGAAACTATTTGGCACAGACTAAATATCTGCGATCACTTCTCTAACTATAGAAATCGCCTCATACAACTTATCCCACCCCATCTTGTGCACTGCACTAATGATTTTCTTGCTACTCCTCTTCTTTCTTACTCCCCTGAATATTGCTCCGTACTTTACTCTATGTTCCTGCAGCCGTAACTTTTTTGGCCTGCCTTTTCGCTCTTTTGTTCTGGTTTTTATATTCCTTTTTTATTGATGACGCCATGCAAACACGTCACAACGCCTCCCTTTTTTTATGCTAATATTCCTCATGTTTTTGCATCCCATTTTGAATTTCCATCCTTTTGACATAAACCTCATGCCAATGATTATTCATCAATACTCAAATTTCTTGTTTATCGATTTCTAAAAAATCTATTTGGAATATTTATTAACTATTGCACTATTCAAAGTCTTTTAATTTCGTGGATAAATCTTTTTTCACTGTTAACTACAACGAACACGGAAGCAAGGCGCATAGCACGCAGACCTCCACAAACTGTTGAAGCTGAGTAAGCTTCAAATGAAATGAAATGAAATGAAGGTGACTCATTAACCGTAATACAACAAAAGGAAGAACCAACCTGGATTTTAATTAATGAATCCGGGCTCTTGCGATAAAACAGAACGGTTATATTCCATTCTGGATTCAATGTTTCACGGCAAACAGGACTTCGAACTCGTTCTCCTTCACACTTTACAATGCAATATGGATCAGCATCTGTAATTTTGTATTTAAAACATTCAAAAGTATAATGAAAAATTCTTCAGTAATACATTGTTATTGCTATTTTCTAAACATGTTCTAGTCAATATAAATTACATAAAGAGAGAGAGAGAAATTAAATTATGAATAATACAGAATAAGAGATTAAAATATTCTATTTATAGTTTTATATTTTTCTTATAGCTGTTCCAAATTTTTGCAATATAAGAAAATCATTAAATATAGATCGCTAAGGAATAAATGATGCATTGTTATCGAAAAGCATTTAAAGTTATCTTCAGTTTATTTATGGCCAAAATAATTATTAGCAAAACAACAAATGATAGCATTAATATGGAGTAGAGAAGTATAATCAAGCAAAGATGAGACTTTCAAAATGGTACATAAAAATAGAAATATTGACAGTTGTGTAAGAAAAAGATAGAGAGAGAAGAGATACATTAAAAATAAAACAATGCCTTTGTGCAGAAAATAAATTAGTTAAAATCATACTAATGAACCATAAAAATTGAAATAGCATGGGGGGGGGGGAGATGTGCAGGATTTACCTACTAACATTTATAAGTGAAAAATGGGTGTATTGATTTTACATATGTTACATGTAGAAAATGTTTTGTGGACCATCAAAAATATAGTTTTCATGAAATGGTTACGTTTTCCTATTATGACTCAAGTGATGACCATGGAGACTTTTTTCCCCATAATATGAATTCATATGTAATTATTTTATTCTTACAGGAGTCATTTTTTAAAGCAAAACTTAGGTAATTGCAACTAACAACTTCTCAGGAATTTAAACCATACAAATAATAGAAAAGTTCTTGGTTCAGAAGGCAATCAGAGTTTTTTTAATAATTAAATCATAGAATAAATGCTGAAAACAGAAAATGCTGCGCTACCCTTAAAGTGAAAATAGGTATAAATTCTTTACTCGACAATGGCCAGTTGTAAAATTTTATTACTGTATTTTCCGGCTATACCACCGCATTGTATATAACGCTGCAGGTAAGTATTTTTTTTTATTTAGGAAGCAAGTTTAACCTCCTATTTTTCTGTATGGCAACAAAGATGTTTTTATCTGGTTTTGTGTCTTGCTTGCTGCATTGCAAAAAAAAAATGTTTAAATGCAAAAAAAATATTAACCCAAAATAGAGCCACACTATTTAAAAACTATCACAGAAGCAAGATTATTATTGCACGAGGTTTTATTTTTCATAATTTTAATTATACTTTCTAAATAGATCAAACTAATTTTGAATTATTGTTTACAAGCCGCACTGAGTTATTAGTTACACTTTTGTTTCTGAGTGAGAAAAATTGTGTTTAATGCTGCAGCTTTATTACTGGAAAATACGGTAATGGTCATTTTTTTACTCAAAGTGCTAAACAATATTTTTTTATTAGATGAAGTTAATAATCCTTGAATACATTTATCAATGTAAGTAATATATAGCTCTACTACTTTAATTCATCACGAGTTAGGGGAAAAGATGGTACCAATGACTAATCTCCAACAACTTGAGGTCATACTTTTTTTTCTGTGTGGTGAACAGGTGGCAGGTGACTAATGATATTTAATTGCCATTTTTTGTCATTTAATGGCCCTGTGGCTAGTAGTGCCAAAAAGCAGTACGCTAAATTTGTCTTTCAGCTATCCTGAACTCAAGAATTTAAGCAGATAACCCCCAAAAATATTTTAAAGGCATTTTACTTCCAAAGCGGTCCTGCTTTTCTAAATCCTTAGCACCCTGGATAAAAACTTTTGTAACAAGGCATGGATAGGAAATACACGGCCAGACACTTTGACTTGGAACATCATGAATCAATTCCCTGGAACAAAAAACATTGTAAGTCACAACTATTTAAGAATAATTTCAAGTGAAAATAACGAAAATAAACATATAAATGCAATGACATTTTCAAAAAGAAAATTGCTTTTACATGTATTTGCATTAATACAATGCTTATTTTTAACCTAGATGACTGAGGGGTACACTGTTAGAAAACTACACAGGTTGTGATTGGTCTGGAATTCAACTACTGAGCCAAATATCCAAGGTTCAAATTTTTTCTACCTCCAAACAATTGTATGTACGCTCCTCAATCAATTTAAACTTTTGGTTTGCGTTTTTAATTCGATGCACTTAACAAACATACTGCTCCAAAAATATAGGATACTACTCCTTTTTGAGATAAATCTGACTGAATAACAAATTGTTCATGGAATTTAGGAGTAAAGGGGAGTAATATTACTCAGTGTACTTATAAATTTTCTGACATCATAGTGAACTTCAATCAAAAGCAAAACGACCGAAATTTTCTTACGAATGATCTCTGATTATGGAAACACCATTTGGGTAGAAACTAAGATGACTGCACGACAATGAAAACTAAGAAGAAATTTTTGTGGTGGAGGTCAGGGACCGCGCTAAGCATTCGCCACCTCGCCAAATGCGATAAAATAGAAAATTTGGCGAAAAAAATTCTGATTTGGCTAAAGTATTGGCGAATGGAAAATTGTCAGAAATGTTCACTTGGGGAAAAACACATGTATTACATTTAAAAAACAAATAATTAAAATTCTTTGACTATAACTCTCGAAGTTTGGCTAAGACAATTGAAATTTGGCTAATTTACTGGCTAACAACTAAAAATCCTAAGCGCGGTCCCTGGTGGAGGTAGACAATATCTGAACAGTATGGATTTTCTTTGGAGTGGATTAGTGTTTACCCTGTACTTAATATTAGATTTCGTTCAACAATATTTTTCTGCGTTCATAGTAAAATATAATTTTTTTAGCTTTTCCAATACGAAGTTTAAAAGTTTTAAAGATCAACTCCAATTCTCTGGAAATATAGCTAAGTCATCATAATAAGTAGGGAAGACTATTGTACTTTGATAACGTTGTACCTTGAAACGTTTGAACTAGCCCCGGCTGGTGTTGCTATGTATTGCATCTTTCCAGGTCTAAAGTCTTCTCTTGGAAGGCATAACTTGACAGTGTAGTGTTATCAGTGCAAGACAACGTTTGGGTTGCGAACTGATAAAAGTGATAAAAAAGTAACTTTTTCAGATTGTCGAGTTTGATTCATATCTCTCACATTTTCGAAGGTAAGTGTTTTATTGTTATCCGTTATGGTTTTTTATACTATCTAGAAACCAAATTTCATATCAAGTTTAATGTGAAAAATGTGAGGTTTGGGTAGTTTCCATTTTTCTGAAATGGAAGTTCATGTTGTACCTTGGAACAAAAAGGGTCTTGTACCTTGGAACATATGAAGAAGTGTTTTCTTCCACAGAAGGCAATTCATATATTTTTCCACAAGAAAAAAATGACGAGGAAATAAACCCACCTTTGGCTACCAGCATCTCAGTTGGAGCATTTGTTCTGGTAAAATTTCTCGGCAAAAGAAGCATAATTCATTATGTAGTCAGTATTAACAAAAAACTGTCACAAAGAGAGTTCGAAGTAAGCTACTTGAGAAAATCTCTCAACAACTCCTTTATTTACCCATCAGTGCTTGATATCACTTCTATAGATATCCAAGACCTTATGGCTCTTCTTCCTGATCCAGCTGCAGGAGGAAGCGACCGGACCAAAGGAAAGAAAATCTTTAAGTTCCCATTTCACAAAATTATTGTGAAATAAAAAGAGGAAATACTCAAGAGAAAAATTCCCAAGTCAAAGTGGAAAGTCATAGTCAATGTCAAAGCCAGGGAAAACATCTAAAACTTCAACATTCTTTTGTTCATGTTTTCTCAGTTTATTGATTCGTTTTTATTGAAAGATTTGCGTTTATTGTATTATGTGGTTATTGATACAGACTAATTATTTCTATTAACGTTTTCAAGTTTTTTTTTACTGCTATTACAAAGAAAAATTGTGTTTTCATTCACTATATTCTTAATTTTTCCTCAAAAATACCAAGCGTTCCAAGGTACAACACTCCCCATTTCAAGGTACATGACCGTTGTTGTACCTTGAAACAAAAACGTCTCTTTGGATATTCCTTCATAGCTTCTCCTATGCATGATGGAATAATAATTTTGGTACACATAATTGTAAGTCAACACTGTTGTAAGGTGTTGAAACCGAAAGTCGGGCAATATCGACGAATTTCAAAGCTTTATCTCTAAAAAACTGAAAAGTGTTCCAAGGTACTACGGTCTCCCCTACAAGAGAACCCTAAAAATTTTAATACTTTGTCCAAGACATGTCAAAAGTTCGTGGAACTCTTGTAATCAGAAAGGGAGAACTTTAAATCAGTGCTGTGCTCAGTGAGTTTTGAAAGAGGTATTATCCTAAGAATTACCAGCCATAGGAAGCCAAAAATCCTTTTAGAAGCTATGTAGTGGACATAAATTTGGAGAATTTAATATCATCTGAAAGATACAAAGCATCTTCCGTGAAAAAATATTCCACAATTATTACTGAGTTTAATACTTTATAATCGACAAAAAGTCTTATGCTGTCTTCTTACTCATCTGGTGGCTTTTCAACACAAGCCGCCAGATAAGTAATTTCTGCTCAGCTTTTAACAATTATACCTAATTTAAATAACTCCAGAACTTGTGTATCAAATTTAGATTTTGGAACTAAAGAACATCTTTGTAGAACATCTTAACGCTAAAGTCTTATTAGATGATGCACCCAAAGTTCTTGTTTTATCCCTTATCTTTGTTTTTAACATTTGCAGAGTACTAAATATAAACTCACTATTCTAAGAATCAAATTTTTGCACTGCAGCATGTACATTCAATATTTCGGTGTTGTCTAGATCATATCACTATAGTTAGTTCCACTGTCTGACTAAATTTTCACTTTTTATTTTCTAATTTTAAGATTTGTAATTCAAATTTCCCTATATATTTTCTATGTTTCCTTCCTCTGATTCCCCCATCTGCTTTCTTTCCCAAAATTCTTTCTTACACCACCTTTCCTCAAACTCTAATTATTTCTTCTGCTACTTTTCATTAAATTCTATCTCCTCTTTTGAGTATTTTCTTCTACAACAGAGCTCAGCAAATCTGCATCAAAATTTGCATCATTATTTCTGACCTCAGTTAAAACTTTATTTAATTCAATAATTTTTAAGTTAGTAATGTTTGTGACATCCATCTCACTAGCAGCCATTCACAAATTTGCTTTTCTTGCTTTTGTACAGAAAGACATGATGTAGATGCAACTTACTACAAATAATTACTTTTTTTTTTCTTTTTCAGCAATCCTGTCAACTGCGCCAACATAGTGCAGTTCCTGTTATTTGAAGAAAATGTCAAATTCCAACTCGATGCTCCACCAAATTTTACTCTAAAAACAACTTTTCACAATTGTTTTTTGCCTCATTCCTACCATCACCCATTGCTATTCCAGTAAACATAAAGGATGATTAAAAAAGAATTTAACACTGTAAAGAGTGAATGGGGGAAAGGGAATTATTGTGAAATGGTGCATGACTTCAGAACAAACTTTCATATTCTCACCCTTTCATTTTTTGGAAAAGCACAATTAAAAGCCCCTATATACAATAAGAAATATTCTTTCTTCCTTCCATTAGAATTGGGCAAACATTTAATGAGCTGGAAATAATTACAACAGAAAAAAAAAAACAGATCATCAAATTATGACTTTGCAGGCTTTTTGTTTTGAAAACACTCAATGTGTGCAGCTATCCTTATACAGGACCAGTATTAGGATAGCCATAGAGTAGCATATAATTAGAAGAGCAGAAATTTGGACCATTTCACCATTATCCTCATGAAACTCTATACAACAGAAACAACAAATTGAATTATGTACTTAGTATGAAACAATAAACTTCAAAGCTCTTAAAACTTACTTTCCATTGTTTGATTTGCTAGTAAATATTTTTAGAAGAAATTCTCCCTCTTCACCAGGATCAAATGTCGTAGGTACAATAACATGTCGGCCAGCTTTAAGGGTGCATCGCAAAAATACATTTCGTGACATTGCATATTCAGAACCAGCTGATTTTTCTTTGATGGCATGCAAACGATAACGCCGATTTGCTTCAACCTAATAAGAAAGACAGCTGAATGAAAAACAACTCTGTATAGAGGAAACAAAATCATTTAAAGTTCAAAAAATTTTCCTCACCTTCATTACATGGAATCCCATTACAAGATGGCTAATACCTTTACAGCGAAGAGCCCTTCTATCTTTTTGCATTAAAAATATCATCACTGTGTCATTATCAGTTTCAACATCAAAACGATACTGAAAATAACAAAGGCCAACAAAGAGATCAATGAAAAACATTCTGAAGGTTAAGGAATAGCCTACATATTTTTTATGTATGCAAACAAAAGTCTGTACATACATAATTTTAGAAAAATTACATATGTATTTTGAGAGCATATACCAATAAAATGATTATTGCTTGAACATTAGGACTGAAAGATAAACTGCAGTAGCCACACAGAAAATTAAAATGCATAAATTATGGTGAACATGAACAATATTACTTACACTTACATTTCCTGTATCAATATTACATTTTTTACTAGCTAGGCTCAGAGAGATTTGTAATGCTAAAATATAGTTCACAATTTTTAAGTAAAAATAAATGCAGAAATACAGTTTCAAAATACAGGTTTAAAAGGTTAAATTGAATTTTTGAAACTGAAATACTTAATTCACAGTAAAACAGTCAGTGGCCCATTCAACTTTTAAAGAGCCAGCTTAATATAAAGCAGGATTTCAACGTTAGTTACAAACAATGCATAGGTTAATTATAAAAAAAAACAAATATGTATGAGGGGATGGCTTACTTGTGATTAAAAAAAACAGAAAAACTAGATAATTTCAAATGCATGTTTAATAATCCAACTGTACCATTGCCAGCAGTGAAAATACTAGTAATCAAATAAAAAAAAAGGTAATATTATTTTAATGTTTAATCATTGAATTACTGCCAAGCTTAATGACATGCAAATGAAATTTATTCTTTACAAACAGGTGTATTTTGATTGTGAAGTACAAATTGCTTTCTCCTATGTTTGATGCTTCACACCCTTTCAGGCTAGAACCAAAAACAAAATGATACTGATAGCAGAGACTTCAACTCAATGGTATGGGTATCTCATCCATCTCATTTCCAAAAACCACTCCCCCTGGCTCCTATATATTAGGTTGTTCCATAAGTATTGGCAACATTTGAAACAAAGAAAAACAAGCTTCAAAACTGAAGTAATGTATTTTCTTCAAAAAAAATTTACCTTCGTCAACAAAAGTAGACCCTTCTTAATGAGCTTTGAATGAAAAAATGCTACTGTGGCAGAAGCAGGTATAACATTGGTAATGCTGAAGTCCAAAGCTCCTTAAATCATAGCTTCCTCATTCGGGATCTGTTTTTCCCTCACAAACCTGCCCAACTGTCGAAACATGTGGCAGTTGATCAGAGCCAAGTCCGGAGAATAATGTGAATGCAGCAGAAACTCATACTCTAAAGCCTAGCTGTTTTGCAGGCCACCATTCTTGCAGGAGTATGAGACTGAACCTATTGACTAGTGATGGTGGTTTTATGAGAGTTTTCATGTTATCCTTTAAATGATGACAGTACACATTTGTATTAATGGTCTGGACCCGCTGAAGGAACTAATAAAGAGACCAAGGTCTTGACAGTCCACCAAACAGAGAGGAAGATCTTCTGTGGATGGAGGTTTGGATTAGGCATCTGTTTCACAGGTTTTTTTTATGCAGTTATGGTGTGTGTGCTTATGATAGCCATACAACACCCCTTTTTCATCTACAGTGAAAATACGGTGCAAGAATGGGTCACTAACATGGACATTGCCCCCCCCCCAATAGTTGAGGATTGGACCCCCTCCCCTCAATAATTGAGGAGAGGGCCCCTTCAGTATTTGGGAGATAAAAATACATTGTTGTTTGTGAAAAATTATCAGTTTTAATGTTTAAAAAAGTCTCTATTACATAGTACATAATTTATTAAGAAACAAAAACAAAATTAACATCCAAAAATAGTGAAATGCGGTAGTACAAACAAGACTAATGAAACCACCAAGCATGCGTGGTGCTTGCTCAATGCATAACGGACATCATAGCCCATCGCATTTTTTTCCTTTGTTTAACAATCATATCATGTTTGAATCTCCTCCTAATTATTATTACCAGACTAAAATACATCTCAAGAATTATTCATTAGGGGACACAGTAGCCAAGCAGGGATCATGGGTCGCAACTCCCCAATGAAGTAATAAAATTATATTTATATGCACATGCATACATGTGGTATGCATGTAAAATTGCATCTTTTGGCCAGTAATTTTCGGAAATTTTCCGGGAAAGAGCCTCCAATCCCTATCGCTTGCCTAATATCAAAGTTAACCAACCTAAAATTTTATTTCTAAGACTTCAGAATTTTTCTGATTATTGCCGTTTATCCACATTTCTCCACTAACTTTGAAAAAATATGCCAAAAATTTGGTGTTAAGGACTTCAATTTTAAGTTTCTTAAGAACTTAATCCCCCTGTCTCTATCATCTAACTGTACCAAAGATAGGTTTTAAATAGCGTTCGTGTTATGCGTTTTTCAAAGGGCGCGGCACCCTGCCCGTTTTTTAAAAAGTGCGGATGCGCCCTGCCCGCCTTCTTCCCCCTGAAACGCGCCCTGCCCTACCAGAAAAATTCTAATGATGAGCCTTACCCTTTCCGGGGGGGGGGGACGATGCCCGAAAGAAACTGAAAATTATGAGGTCAGCACTTTCGCTCCTAATCGAATGTTGTTTGATATGGAGGAGGTGAGGGGAGGGCGGGGAATGGGGTGACTCAGGTGCCCCCCCCCCTCGATACACATTGCACCTGTTCAAGAAAAAGGAATTTTTGTTCTTTTGTTCCATGTCCATGTGGTCTGTCGTGGTCTGGTGCACTTCTTTTTGAATAACAATATGCTTGATTATCGGGAATTGCTTCGCTTGCTGTTCTCCCTTATTTTTTACAAACAAGTCCAATTAAAAGTATTTTTGATCATCCTTCCTCATTTTTACTGATTCATCTGGTGTTTATCTTTTTTTTTTCTGCAACAAGTACAAATGAAAATGACGTTGGATCGGCTGCTCGGCGAGAGAGTGATCGCATGACGTCATCTTGTTGGAATTTAGCAAGTGAAGTTCGAGAAGGGAGTTCTCCCTCCAAAATTTGTCCAAGCCATAGCTTAAACGCTGGTTTTAAGTAACATAAATCAGTGATAATAACATTGATTTGAAAAGTGTTTTAATATCATAAATATTTAAAACGTTCTTACATTTTGGCGATAAATGCAACTTATAGTAACCCTGTTCTGCTCTGATTAGTTTCTGCTGCAACCCTACTTCCTATCCTCTTAGCTATTTTTTTTTATTTGTTTTCATTTGGATTCGCTCATTATAGACATGTTAGTTTCTGTTGATGTTTTCTCTCTTAATTTATTCCCCTTCCTTATCGGATGCAAGAAAATAAAATATCAGAATAAGCAGAATGCTGTCACACTTTTTAAAATAGAACTGTTCAAGGGGTTGTAATTGTGTCTTTCCATCAGGGTTACCAGATTTAAGAACTGTATCGGAGGGGGGGTGAGAGAAAAATTCTAATGGTTGATTTTTTACAACTTTGACTTTAAAATATTCAACCTTTCTCATAAACATCTATGAAAAAAAAAAAAAAAAAAAAACACACACAATGATCATATGAATAAAAATGAAATTTTCTTCATGAATATAGATAGGTAGGAAAAGGTTAAACACTAACTATTGTGAGATTCCTTAATCCTTATTTCCCTGTCATTTGCCCCTTTTTCCTGAGGCAAGACTGTCATTTCGAATTTTGCAGGGGGGGGGGGGGGCAAAAGAGTATATATTCAATGAAAATTATATCAAAAACCAACATAAGCCAAGTCCATTAATTTTCCAAAACCAGGAGGGGGAGGGGGCAATTGATCACCGGCCCACAGGGGGGGATTATGGCTCAAGATGCGCCATCAAAATTTTTAGGGGGGATTTT
>JAXGGA010025113.1:0-11028 GCA_038373865.1 Uloborus plumipes | reverse complement strand
GCGTTCGACAAGAACTACCAGTTCTTTTACAAGAAAGCAATTGTAAATGTTGAAGTGTCTTTTGTCGTTGAACTTAGCGCAATTTTTATGAAAATGGGAACGCAGGTATAAAAAGTTTGGAAAACACTGTTGCAGTTTGCAGTCTTAAATTTCCCTTTAAGAAACAATGTTAAGTTTATTTAAAAAGAAGAAATAAACGAAATCTTTCTTTAAAAAAAGGGCTGAAATATGGGAGAAAGGTGCTCTTGTCGATATTTTAGGGTCAAAACAATTTCACAGCAGGAGAAACAACGTATAGCTAAAGCACAAATATACAACAGACTGCAGGCATCTGTTTCGCTGATTCAATAAACTACTCTAGGCTTTTAGATCATAACTTTACGTCCATAAAATCACACTTTTCTGCATTGAAAAAGGGCTCTCTGGAACCTTAAAACACGTCAATAATTTGCTTGAAATTATTGCTTTTATGCCGCTGCTCTTCTTATATTGATATATTTTAATAAAGAAATCTGACACTAATTAGTAAATTGAAGAGCAGTTTGAACTGGAATCTAAACTTCATATTTTGCTTTAAATAACATTATTTATACTAAAGTTTTTGTATTTATAAGCATTTTAAAATATTGACTACTAGTTGTACCCTCACGGTGGTATAAAAGTAAAGAAAAATCTTAGAGCAAATGTAAGTTCCCTTCCGCATCAAAATAAAAAGGAAGATTTTGCTTCGATAATTAAAATGTGAGTATAGAATTTTATGTAAGTTCCAAGCATTTTCCACGAAATAATAAAAAACATCTTGACAAAATAAAAACAACTCTCCGTCAAAACTCGCTCTGGAAAAAAAAATAGTTATCTAATTTGAATGCGTTTCAAAATCATTCAAAACAACCGCTATAAATTACTTTTAAGAAATTAAAATTGGAAAGAAGAAACAACATGGAATTTAAAAGACGTAGCCATGGCAGCATAATAAAACAGTAATAACTTGAATGAAAAGAAAATTCGAATACTGTACTTCTCAAACGGCTGTAACTGTTTCTCTGTTTGAGATAAATCATGGATCCTCGACCAATGGTCGAGATAGGAGATAGAGTTAAAATATCCCTCTATTCAATTGTGTAAAAAGAAACTGTGGAACTTTTAGCTTAGTTTTTATCGATGGTATTATTGAGGAAAGTAGTGCCTGAAATCGAGCAAAGCCTTGAAAAAGTAAGTTTTACCTAAATACATAATTTTTTTACGAAAATTAAGTCATTGAATAAAAGGCAAACTGAAAATAACAATTTACATTGTTCTGGTAGTATTTATTTTGCCTTATTTTCCGTCTATTTACCAAATTCAAATAACAACCATGATGTAATAGTTCTAAGTTTTCTTAGGGCTTGACATTTATCCGGGGAAAACAGAACATTTAACGTGTCCTCATCACGTTCTTTCAATATTTGGCCCAAAAAAGCTCTCCTCCGTGTCTTGATTCTATTGATACAGCACAAGCAACGATTCTTTACATTGTTGATTTTAACGTCCAGATTTGGAGCTAAAGTTGTGAGAATACAAACAATGTGACAAAAATGAGAGCATTAAATTGTTGTTTGCTTTTGAGTTTCCAAGACCTGTAAATTATATATATATTTAAGGGGAGTGTACCAAATTCGGACGATCACTTCGTTTTCTTCTTACAACTTTGCTACAATTTAAAATAAAATAGCATGTACGATGATAACATATGCCTATTTAGTTTTATGAGAATCTCATAGGCGTAAGTTTCATATAATTTCATAAATAGCTTTTTTTAATTTTATGAAAAGTGGGATGTTTTCAGGAAAATGCCCCTCATTCGGACCCCTCCACACTTAGGTTCCTTAACGTTCTTAGGTGTTTTAGTGTCGACGTTGGGAGCTAAAGTTTAGAGAATACAAAAATGTAACAAAAATGACAGCATTGAAGTTTTGTTTGCTTTTGAGTTTCCAAGACCTGTAAATTATATATATATATATACAGGGTGTCCACTCCAATCGTGGACCAATAGCTAATTTCTAAACCGTTAGAGATAAGCATAGAGTTTATTTAGGAAAAAATCTCCAAATTACGAAAGGAATTTTGGGTCTATTCAATGTTTTTCAAAAAATCAAATTTTGAAAGAGTTACGAAATTTAAATTTTTATACAGCCCTCCAGTCCTATCAATCATATTTAGTAAAACATTCTTGACACTGTAACGTTTAAAACTAAAAAAAAATCACTCTTCTACCACAAAAATTGACCGAGTTATGACGTTTTGAAAAATCAAGATTTTGAAGGATTTCGCATACGGTCCCTTAAGCGATCTCTCGATGACGTCATGAAATAATGCAAAATCTTGATTTTTCAAAACGTCATAACTCGGTCAATTTTTGTGGTAGAGGAGTGATTTTTTTTTAGTTTTAAACGTTACAGTGTCAAGAATGTTTTACTAAATATGATTGATAGGACTGGGGGGCTGTATAAAAATTTAAATTTCGTAACTCTTTCAAAATTTGATTTTTTGAAAAACATTGAATAGACCCAAAATTTCTTTCATAATTTGGAGATTTTTTCCTAAATAAACTATATGCGTATCTCTAACGGTTTAGAAATTAGCTATTGGTCCACGATTGGAGTGGACACCCTGTATATATATATATATATATATATATATATATATATATATATATATATATATATATATATATATATAACATATATAATTTACAATGCATGAAAGTTGGACCCTTAGTTCGTTTTTTTTTCTTACTACAACTTTATTAACATTTAAATCAAATATCATATCTAATAATGAAATAAACTTTATTTAGTTTTTTCAGAGATTTCATAGGTGTGAGCTTCATATAAAAAATCAATAAATAACTTTTTATTCTTACTAAAAATGGAAAACGATAATTTTTTTTTAAATCCCTAAATATAACTAAAATATAATATATGCATCCAGAAACATGTTTAACAATACTCTTTGGATTGCTACTAATTTGATTTTTTTCTACATTTTGCACTATCGTGGGGTTTTCTAGTTAGTATGATTTATATTTCCTTCTTACTGCAACATCTAAGTTTCAGGTCCGTCGACTTCTTCATGCTCAAGTATGTTATAATCTGCAACGAGGGATGACGTGTCAAAGCCAAATTAATTGCCCGCTCTCCGCACTTTTCCCCTTATGGTTGTCACAATAAGGCGCTATGGACTTTTTCCCCCTTAGTTTTTGCAACAATGGTTACATGCAAACGATTAAAATTGCTTTCTGCGTAAACTATTATTTAATTGAAAAATTAACGTTAATAAAGCCAAGCACAACTTTTGCTTAGAACATTGTGCGCTATTTATGCATTTATGTTGTTTTTTCATTTTAAGCCCGAGAAAATTTTAGCTGTCCTTTCTGTTTAAATACTAATGAGATTCAAACAAATTTACTTTTGGTTCATTGGCACAAATATATTCCAAAATGAAAGACAATTTTTTTTAAATTGTCCTCTGACATCACGGTTACTCATGATGGCAGGTCTTGCTATAATAAATTATTTAACACTAGATTTGATGGGAAAAGTTTAGAAATAACTGAGACTTGATGATATAAATAAAAGCGTAAACCTAATTCGATAAACATACAATAAATGAAATGCCTCAACAGCAGTACATAAAAAAAAGTGGAGCCGTTTTCTTTTGTACGGTTTCCATGTGGACGACGAAAAATTTCTAAACTTGATACGCCTATTTTAAAGTAATAGAGTATAATAATAGCTTTGCATGTAAATTTTTTCCTAAAAATATCCTGAAAATCTTATTTTTACTAAAACTCAGAATATTTTTTACTTTTAAAAATATTCAACTTAGATATGAAGCACTGAGTAACCGCCCCTAAGCAAGGCAGGAGTATTCTAATTTCACATTAGCTACCAGTTTTTTTCTTTTTTTAGCTCCCTTTACTCTGTAAGAGGATTTTTGCCTTCAACTCGGTTACTTTCGTATTCTATGCTGATGCAGGGGTGCCTACGGGGGGGGGAGAGGGGATTATGTCGCAAATTTTTTTTTTTGGGGGGGGGTAACTAATTTTATTTATTTCCATTAGTTAGTAACTTTTTTTTTTTAATTAAATTATTCTTTAATTTATTTTTTTATTTTAATTATTTCTTTTATTTACTTACTATTTATTTATTTATTTATTATTTGTGTGTGTGTGCGTGCTTGGAATGTCTGGAATAGAAAAGAAAGCGATTACATTCTGCGCGTAATTATAGTACTTTCAAAAAATTATAAACATAAAAAAATAATAGTTACAACTTAAAAAAATAAATAAATATTTTTAAAAAAATAAATTAAAAAATAGTGATAAAAATAAAGTACAAGAGGGTTGTGAAAAGTTTTGGGGGGGAATTTGCGCCATTGAGCTTGGGGCGGATAGGCACCCCTGTGCTGATGAGTGCATAATAAGATGAGTGCAGTCCATGGATAGAAATAACCGAGTTGGCGATGTTTTACATTTTCAACTTAAATTTTAATTTTAAAGGGTGTTATATACTAACACCGCCTTTTAACTTCTACAAGCGGTAAGAAACCTCAATCAAAACTTTCACGTCAAAATCGATAGAAGAGAAAGACAATAAAAGTCTCTAAATATTTATTTCGTGAATTCTTCATCTAATGGGTTTGTATCCGATTAAAGTGATAATTTAATGAAGTTGTTACTCACAAAGCTTTTGCTATTGGAGTAACAGTTATTTTAATTAAGGAGTAGTGTTTAATCTTTTAATTAAAGGAAATGTTTGTCTTCCTAGTAGCTTTGTGCATAAAATTGTTTTATTTGACCAATATTTGATAATCACTACTTGTTCTTACACTATGAAGTACGTAAACTTTACGCTAGTGTAAAATTTTTAAAAACCACTCTGACATTTTCAAAGGATTTTAAAAATGAAATTTTTGCTTTTTGAATCAAATGAAGAGAAAAATGCTGAACCCCTGATTTAAAGGAGGAACTGTTAGCTTCGACAACTAAAGAAAAAACAACAGGGACATTTATCTATAAGTCTATTTTTTGTTACTAGATTTTTTTACGCCATTGTGTAGCCTAAAAAAGAAAGTTTTGATTTTCTTGTTCGCTGCGGAAAATATCAGGTGTAATGATATTGACTTTGGAAAAGGATCTATTTGATTTTGTAATCTTCTGTAATAAATATTTAGGTTTTAGCCTCGGTACATGCTTTAAAAACCACTGAAATTTGTTTTCTAAAAATGAATTACAAAATAACTTCAAATATTTGGGAAGCAATGGAAAACTGTATTCGATATCTTAAGAAATATTGCAAAAAATTGGTTGATATTATGGAATATACGTAAAGTTACGAAGAAATATTTCAATTTTTGAATCAAATGCATGAAAACAAAGGTGCTCCATATACCTTTGATAGGTATGCTTTTGAAAGAAATAGCACTTGTCAAAATAAACATTCATTATGCCAAAAAATCTACAAATTATCAAACGTATTTGAAACTAATTTTGATACAGGGAAACATTTTATTTTCTACACTGTGTGTCCCTGGCTGACTTGCAAGTCCTTCATTTTGCAATCGTTAGTCTTATCTGCATACTTTCAATTGCAAAAATATCAAAAGGTGGTAGTTTGGTTTTCGATTATTAATTGTTAATAAGTCTCTCAAGATACACTGTAAAAAGGAATGCTGTTTTTACAGTATAATACAGCTAATTTTATGGAAATAAACTATATAAATTTCTAATTTTACAGTAAAAGACTGTTAAAACGCTACTTTTACAGTAATAAACTAAAATTACTAATTTAACAGTTTATTACCGTGCATTTTAGTTTTAAACCGGAAGCTCTGCTACCAGTTATACTGCTGTTTTTACAGTATGATACAGTTAAATTTTACGGCAATAAACTGCAAAATTTCTAACTTTACAGTAAGAAACTACAATTGTTAGTGTTACAGTTTAGTATCTGGACCTGACCGGGCCTGATTAGTTAAAAAAAAAAAAAAAAAAAAGGTTTGTAAACTCGTGTTTTTTCTAAAGTGCGAAGTACTATTTAGGTAAACTTGAAAAGCATTTTTAAACCTTTGGTTTCAATTACGCATTCAAAACAGCCGTAATTTGTTTTAAAAAACACAACCTTATTTAATCCATGCTCACCGTAAAATCACACCCAATTTCATTTCATTTGGCAAATTTTAATGAAGGCACAAAAAACGGGTTTTTTTTTTAAACTCGCGTTTTTACAGAACGCCGATGCAGATGAACTCAAAAACCAAAACTTTATCTAAATACAAAATTTTGTCAAAATCATTAGAGCCGTTTTCGAGATCCGAAATATATATATATATATATATATATATATATATATATATATATATATATATATATATATATATATATATATATATATATATATATATATATATATATATATATATATATATATATATATATATATATATGTATATATATATATATATATATATATATATATATATATATATATATATATATATATATGTATATATATATATATATATATATACAGGGTGTCCACTCCAATCGTGGACCAATAGCTAATTTCTAAACCGTTAGAGATAAGCATATAGTTTATTTAGGAAAAAATCTCCAAATTATGAAAGGAATTTTGGGTCTATTCAATGTTTTTCAAAAAATCAAATTTTGAAAGAGTTACGAAATTTAAATTTTTATACAGCCCCCAGTCCTATCAATCATATTTAGTAAAACATTCTTGACACTGTAACGTTTGAAACTAAAAAAAAATCACTCTTCTACGACAAAAATTGACCGAGTTATGACGTTTTGAAAAATCAAGATTTTGCATTATTTCATGACGTCATCGAGAGATCGCTTAAGGGACCGTATGCGAAATCATTCAAAATCTTGATTTTTCAAAACGTCATAACTCGGTCAATTTTTATCGTAGAACAGTGATTTTTTTTTAGTTTTAAACGTTACAGTGTCAAGAATGTTTTACTAAATATGATTGATAGGACTGGGGGGTTGTATAAAAATTTAAATTTCGTAACTCTTTCAAAATTTGATTTTTTGAAAAACATTGAATAGACCCAAAATTCCTTTCATAAATTGGAGATTTTTTCCTAAATAAACTATATGCTTATCTCTAACGATTTAGAAATTAACTATTGGTCCACGATTGGAGTGGACACCCTGTATATATATATATATATATATATATATATATATATATATATATATATATATATATATATATATATATATATATATATATATATATATATATATATATATATATATATATATATATATATATATATATACAAGAATTGCTCGCTTAAAGAAATTAGATTACTGTGCATTTTACAGTTTTGAATTGGAACCTCCGCTGCCAGTATTATACTGTAAAAACAACAGCTCGTTATTTGCAGTGTAGACATTAAAACATGGATGCATAAAAAAACTAAAGCTAAACGCGCCTAACCACCCAAACTAATTTATTAAAGGATATTTTACCCAGAAATGAACAAGCAAACTGTCTTATATAATAACTTTCATTTTTAACCGACTTCAAAAAAGGAGGATGTTCTCAATTTAAAGCATATGTTTTTTTTTTTTTGCTTGCACATAACATCTGATCTACTGAACTGATTTGGACGATTTTTTTTAATCGATAGGAGATGGTGTAACTTAGGTACCGTGTACTCATATGACGATATTTGTTCACTAGAAAAAAAGTTATGATCGAAAACCTAAAATTTCATGTTATTTAAAACAATATGTGCTATCGTATAAATCCTTAATTCAATGAGCGACCCGATGGTTAAGTGGTTAAATGCGTCAGGTTGAAGTTCCTGATGGAATGAGATCGAGTCCAGGTCTTCAAGGATTTTTTTGAACAGCTGCGTGTTTTTTTTTTTTTTTTTTTTAACTATATTTTTATTATTTTAAGTGCACTTAGGGCCATGCTCCACATCGACGTAAAGCAGAAAAATTAGGCAGAAGCGTAAAATTTATTCAATTGTGTTCCTATGGAAAGTACCCGGATTTTCGGTTTCTGCCTTCAGTTTCGGTCGCGTTTTACGCTGATGTGGAGCATGGCCCTTACACTAACAAGAATGAAATAAAATAGAACCGATTTCAGTTGGAAATTGCTCTAAGAAAATTTTTTTTTTTCTTTGAACACCATCGAAACTACTTTTAAACATAAGTTTTGAAGTCGGTGCAAAAACAATGTATAGAATCATACGCAACTACAATTCAACTATAAATACAAATTTTAATGGATCCAGGTTCTTTAAGAGCATTCGTATTCATTTCATTGATTACAATACATTCGTGTAATGGTACAAACATTCTGCTTTTAATTTTTAATGGTTTCTCTAAAAAAATGTTTGCAAAACATGGTTAAATATCATTTTGCCTATCGTTTTTGCGCCGACTTCAAAACTTATGTTTAAAAGTAGTCTCAATGTTGTTCAAAGATTTTTTTTTTTTTTTGTTAGAGCAATTTCCAACTGAAGTCGGTTCTATTTTTTCCCCCAAAATATTTTTCTAACATCAACTAAATATCTTCCTCAGTTGAATTTAGCGTCAAATTATTTCAAATGCACCATTTTTAACAATTAAAACTATTTTATGAAAACAAATGTAATTCTTTAGCGTAAAAAGAAAATTAGTAGCTAAAATAGAAGCGATATAAATTTATTCTTTCAAGTAGTTGGAATATTTACAGTTGCATTTTAATAAATTCAAACTGCCCAGCTAAATAAAGAATTAGTAAAACACAACGTTATATTTTACCTAATTCCAAATTGTTGCACTGTAAAAAATAGACGTAATTGTCACAGCATAATACAGCAAATTTTAGTAATAAAATGTAAAAAATTGCTAATACTACAGTAATAAACTGTTAAATTTCTAATTTTACACCAATAAAATGTAAAGATACTAATTTTGCAGTAATAAATTGTAAAACTGCTAATTTTACAATTTATTAAAGCGCAGTTTGCAGTTTTAAACTGTAACCTCAGCTGCCAGTATAATACTGTTGTTTTTACAGTACAATATATCTAACTTTGTAGTAATAAACTATAAAATTGTTGTAATAAACTGTAAATTACTGCTTTACAGTATTAGACTGTAAAATTGCTAATTTTACAGTTTGATACTGTGCATTCTACAGTTTTCACCTAGAACCTCTGCTACCAATATTACATTGTAAAAACAAGAGTTTAGTTTATGCCGTGTACGAGCACCAACTTCAATTAGAAATTTATTTTCGAAACATTTTTCGTAAATCAGGAGGGACAATTTATTAATTTTAAAATAGAAAAAAAAGATACCAAAAGAGATACAAAAAAAGGGGGGTAATAAAAAAATGTCGAATGTTTCTCACTTCAACGCTAGTTGAATTGAGAAAAACCAAAGAAAAGAAAATTGAAAACAATATTTCTTTTCCAGTTGCACTTGAAATGATCTCTATGTTAGGAAGAAAAAAAAACAAAATCTATATGTGTGGGATTTGGAGAAGTTGATAAAACAAATCTTTTTCCGTGTAAATCCCTTTGAAACAAGCAACAGTATTTTCGATTTTACGCCCAAGAGAGAAGCGAATATCTTTCGCGAAAACGTTGATATTGGTTTCGTAATCCTCCACGATATGAAATAGTGTTTGGACTCGCTCTTTTTTTGCTTTGAAATGCACATTGTATTCTTGGTCCGCACTCTTGAATTTTTCTGATGGTAATCCTAATTTTTACGAAAAGTGAAATGCTGTTACAAATTATTTTTTTTTTTTTTTTGAAGCATGATATATTGCTTACAAAGAGTGTACTTTATTATATGTTTGGAATTGACGTCAAAATTTTCTGCTTCTTCACATAGAAATACTTTATTAATACCTTATTATTCTGAATGAGGTATATAAGATACAGCTGGTTACTTTCAGCATTAAATATTCTTAATAAATTGATTTTTTACGCATAAGAAGCAGTTTTGTAATGAATAGTACATGAAATCAGTATGTACCAAAAATTCAAATTTGCCATTATAATTTTCAATCGTTTCAATTCAACTGCTCAATAAAAATCTTTTCCACACATCACATGTTTTTTTAGTTCAAAGAATTTTTTTTCAATCGGAATTTTAGTGATCTTTAAAAATTTAGCATCATTTTAAAGCTGACAAAAAATGTGCTAAACATATGAGTATTCCAGGTTCAAAATTATGAATTTTTTTGATGTTAATCCTAATTTTTGAAAACAGTAAAACTATTTCTGAAGCATGATATGAAGGGTTCAGAATACAGGTGAATCAGGTCCACTATTTTATCATTTTTGAGTTAGCAGCGTTTGTTCAGCTTTTGCGACAAAGGAAAGATAAATGTTACGAGTAAAGATTATTTTTCCTTTTTCGTGTTTCCCATGATCCTCGATAAATTTAAATCTAAAATGCGTTATGACCAGTGAAGTTCATTTTAATATGAGGTCGGGAATAAGGCTCATTTTTTGTAATTTTTGATTTAATCTTAGTACTCATTAACCCGATAAGTCTTCAGAATTAAAAGATAAAAAATTAAATGCTACCAATAGCCATTAAACACTCAAAATCACCAATTTTTTGGATTACTTTCAGGCCAATAATAAACCATATTTTGCGAGCTATAAAACTCAAGACGCTGCCAAGAGTTCATAACTTTATTTAAATATTCCACACTTGATTCCCAACTGGTGAAAAGGTCTCCCGAAGTACCTAAAGCCACATTTAATTAGGAAGTAAAAGGTTGGTGGAAGTCACGGAATCCTCGAAGTACCTTGGGGAAACTCTTCATTTTTATCGGAGGGTGAAACTTGCTTTTTCTCAGCAAACCGAAAGATTCATTGCGGCTAATGAATACTTATTCTGCTGGAAATGCCGCAGCCTATCTTCGGCTTTCATTAGATTAATGAGGCAGAGGTGTGTAAATATTCAGGAGCCCATACGTCCCGCGCTTTCCATCCAAT
>JAXGGA010025112.1:0-11029 GCA_038373865.1 Uloborus plumipes | reverse complement strand
CCTTGCAACCACGAATCGGGCGGGAAACAGATGTTTGCAAACTGAAATGCTGCGGATGAATATCTTTAAATCCAGTCGAAAAAATAAAATAAAAGTAGGAAATTTAAATCTCTTTTCGTTGCATGTTTATCGTTAATAATTTGTTTGAATATAAAAGTATACAATTTTAAACCTATCGGTGTTTTATTTATTATTTTTGGTGTCAGGAATATATTTTGAGGCGGAATCATAGTGAAGAGCAGTTGTAAAAAGGCTCGCGTTGAAAGAACCGTCCCCTGAGCGACGCCTCCAAGACGCCCCAGCGACCAATCCAGACCAGAGCGTGCAAAGAGTCAGCAGAGCGTCACTGGAAGACGTCCGCGCGACCGATTCAATGACGTTATAAGGCCAATTAGAAAACTAAGCTTTAAATGAATGAAGAAACTTTTTTTGTGCAGTGCAAATACGTTCTTCATTCATTTTAAACAATTTTATCACGTTCTGATCATTTTGTTCCGCTAAAATTTACTGAAAATGAGGTTTCAGGAGTCTTGTAGACGTCACCTCGAGGCGCCCTCCAGACGTCAACAGTGCGACCATTACGGGACGTCCCCCCGACCAACTCTGCTGAGTGGGTACCTGACCATTAAAAAATATAATTAAAATAAAAATAATTTTTAATCTTTTAATGCTATTTCATCAAATAGTGTAATTGTATTTTGCAAATAAAAATTTATTGTTTTATGTAAACAGTATCATGTAGAAAAATAAACATATTCTCTTAATGGTCATGTTTGTGACACCCCACAACCTGGATACTCTTTAACTGTTAGCAAAAAACCGAAATAGGCATTATTTTGTAATTTTTTTTGTAATATTATTGAATACATATAGGTAATTGAAAATTAAAATACAATTGATAATTATATTAAAGATTAAGGTGTTTTAAAAGCTATAGTTATATGTGCTAATATGACAGGCTACTTACAATATTTGACTATGTGTCTCAAAAAAAGTCAATTTATCGTAAGACCTCAATTTTTTTAACAAAAATAGACTATTTTCAGAAAGATCAGACATTTTTGATTAAAAATTTGTTGCCATAACCATAATTATAAAAAAAACTTTTCGGCTCTTGGTTTCAAAATCTGTGGAATGGGCCAGCATTTCTACGCTAAAAAAATTTTTCGGCAATGATGTCCACTGTTACATATTATGCCCTGGAGATAACATCTAGAGTGGGACGTAAACAGTCGTCACACTTCAAGTTGCAGAGAAGAGCAGTCCACATATTATTGTGCATAAACGTGTAAGTTCCTTGCCCTGAAACACTTTGTTGTGTAGTTTGCAATACATTTTTATTGGAGCTTGACAATCTCCACTGAGTTTCTTTTCGCTGGTAGTAGGTTTAGTTGAATGTTCAACATCTGTACATTCTGACAAATGTTCATTGCAAGAAATTCCAGTTTGCAGTTCAGCAGAATTTTCCTTTTGCCATCCCTGATTTATTCTATTTTGCGCTGCCTGTTTCTTTTTGAATGGTCTGCCAGTAGGCATACGGTAGCGCCGACTTACAGCATGCATAGTAGATTTACTCAATATAAAGCTTGATTCTATGCTTCTATGCAAAACAAATATAATATGATGTATTTTAGCTCTGAAAAGGGCTGTTTTTTTTTTTTTATTTTTAATTTGATCGCAAGAACCACAGGAAAAAAAAAATGTAACACGAGCTTCGCTAAAGGATGTAAACAAAGTAGTAAGAATACAGTTACAGTTAATATGCAAGAAGACGAAAAACAATAAACAATAATTTCAGTGTAGAACGGAAAATTATGAGACGATCAAAAACGACTTTGTTTGCATGTTTGACAGCTATTTAAATCAAAAAACGCTTTGTTTACCTTTTTTAAACGCTTATAACTTCGCAACGAAACTTTAGATCAACAAGCGGTTTTTTTGTACGATTCAGCATACTCCATATTTTCTTATTTCCGAAAAAAAAATCGTAATTTTAACCGATTTTGACTGTTTTGAAGTTAAACCGCCCTGAACCGCCTTGAAGTTTTGAAGTTCCCTTAACCGCCTACTCTTTGTGGTAACCTTGTAACTTTCTGCAGTAAAATGTACACTGCACACTACAGACCTATCTGTAGGTATCCAGAGACTAGAACCATCACAGCGTTATAAATCATTTTAAAAAATCTTACCCCAATATATACTGGAGCGCAGACAACGTCACAGGTTAATGATTTCTAATCCTGATATGATTTGTTATGTCACAACCTGATGCTCAAAGTTAGAACCATCAGAAGTTAATCGTGTGGGACACATGACAGTGATGAAGCATTTTGTCATTCAATAATGCTCTACATATTTAACTTTGACTTAGAGGTAATTTATACTGCAAACAGTCTCCTTCAGACAAACATCTGCAAAGTTGTTCTAATGGATGATGTCCAGTGTGAATTGTAGTTTGTAATTTATATAAAAATGTTTCAAAGGCAAAGTAGCTTAACCTATCTAGAGGGCCAAATTTCTTCACATCTTCATCTCAATGAATTAACGAATGTATGTTATTTACTACCATTTCCTTCCCATATAGTTCGGTGCACCAAATTACGAAATCTTTAAAAGCATTTTTTCAGCAAACTCAATAACTTCATTACTTTGGTTTTTTTGAATAAGAATCTTAACTGAGACACATAGAAGAAGAAAATGATCATTCTTAGTTTTACTTAAAACTCCTTTTAAAGCTACCATCCCAGTATAAACTAAGAATAAACGAAATTCAGTGGCTTTCCATCTTTTGTACTCACAAATAGTAGTCGGCTTCCTTGAAAATTCCCAAGCTTTGAAAATAATTCTAATTTCGACGAAATTCCTAAAATGTTTTGCAAACTAATGCGCCCTTTCCTACTCTTGCTTTCTATCCAAAGAATTATTAGTCTTCTCGTGCAGCCCAGAAAAATGCAATGCATGTAATCACGGGGAAATTGAAATACCATGTCAATATTCAAATTTTCTAAGACCGAAGTTTTGACATGGTGTTTAGGATTTCGTCTGTTAGGAAAGCTAACGTCATTGCGTCTGGGGCAGGGTTGCCAGATTTAAGAACAGCAAATACGGGACAGGTTTCAAGAAGTGAAGGTGGGGGATATTTTTTTGATTGAGAGCAATTACTGGTGTCAGTGCATTTTTGCGGGGTAATGAAAAAAGATATTTTAATAGCTTTCGGAAGATTCCTAAGTTTACGGATGAACCTATTTTTGAAGGAGCTCTAACTCAAAAAATAAAAGGAGTAACGAGGTTCAGTATACAGATAGACGTTGATAGGAACATTTGCTAATTAGTTTTTTTACTTCAGTTCACTACAAGAAAAACGGTGCAATCGAAATTTTTTCTTGTTAAATGTGACTACTTTATTTAAAACAGAAATTGAAGGAATCGTGGAGCGAAACTTTTCTTAATGCTACAGCAGCGAATGCAGAGTAAAATGAAGTAAATGAGAAATGAATAAAATAATTTTAATGTGCCATTTATAAACATGTGGATTTTACAATTGATCAGACAAGGAATTAAACCTTATAATTTGAACAAGGCAAAAAAAAAAAACCTCAAATTCTAACCTTTAGTGATTATTATAATGCAATATTCATCAATTCTGTCTTCAAAAACCATATTTGCTCTTTCATTCTAGTCAAACAATTATTTTCAATTTTTTTTATGTGTCTTCAAGTTGTTATGAAATTCATTACAACTTATATGTAATGAATTCATAGCCAGACTAAGTTCTGCTTTAATTAACTGAACGGAACATAACATCCGTTTCGTACTTCAGTCCACTTGAAATTCATATGTGAAAATACTCGTTCAAGCGATTTTGTCGCTCTCAGAAAAAGTTTTTAGAGTAAAAAAATTTGCCGTGTTTTTTACAAATGCAACAGTAACTTAACTTTTCTAATGCTTGACACCCTGAGAATGTTGAGACACACCACTGCGATCTTTATGAGCAACTGAAAAATCCTTGTTTCAAATAGTGTAGCGTACTTTTGCTGCATTTCCAGGACAAAGTATCAGCCAATTTTTTACCTTCATCCACTCATATCGAAACACACATAATCGTTTTTCCGGCAGATTACTTTCCGACGTAGAACATCTATTTATGTTAAATCTAAAAAATTCAATCGCAACAGAGCATTAAACAGAGCGCAAAATCGCAACAGCGCCAAATTTCTCCTATCAAAGTATGATAATGGTTTTCATTGCGATTAACGACGCACATGTGTGGAGATTTATTTCCAACATTTGTCAACAAGTAAAGAGGAAGTCACATTTCTTGTTTTGCTTCATTTTATTTATTTTTTTTCTCCTTGAAATAATGTCTCGTTTTGTAAAGTATTGTTATTGGCTAGAATACGGGACTTTAGCCGTCCCGTATGGGAGTTCCCCGGGACGCGGGACAATTTTTCAAAATACGGGACTGTCCCTTGAAATCCGGGACGTCTGGCAACCCTGGTCTGGGGGCAGTATTATCCAAAAAAAAAAACCATTCGGCCATGATATTCTCCTTCAACTTCACATTTGTCACAAGAAAAACGCCCAGAATGCCCAATTGTTGATTTTATAAATGATTTTGCAGGTTTGTCGCACAAAAAAATGCATTCCCTGCAATTAACAATATATTTTGAACTACCGACTACAAAAGGTGTGGAAGAACGCTCAATCAAATCATCAACAAAATCGGACAGATATTTATTAGCGTCTGCGGGTTTCCCTTTTCCAGAATGTACTGCTACTACAGCTGGAGACTGGTCACGAAATTCATTTACAATGATTAAAATAGGCCAAAAATGGGTCTTTGGAGCTTTTGCCCAGGACCAGTTCATCACAATTGATTTTTAGACTTATGTTTGTTACATCGCGATTGTATTTATGATTTTGAATCCCACTTTAAAGTTTACTTTTGATGTTATTTAGAAGCCCGAAATAAACAAACTGTTCTTCCCCCGTTGAAATTATACCTTTGGATGCATTCACGTTAGTTTTTAACAAAGTTCTTGCATCTTTTGGCAAATATTCGTGATACGGCTTGCTTATGGCCAATAACTCATAAAGAGCAGATATAGAAATGTTGTTCCGAATAGGCCACAACTTTAATTCTTCTCCATAATTTTAATCCTGAGAGCAATGCGCTAAAATAGGTGATTTCACTGGTCCGATTGAAACAGGTTCATGAAGTTGAAATTCGCAACTGTCTGAATCAGAGTCATAGTACAATGGAGACGTACATGAAACTGAATGTTCATGTTCATTAGAAATCAATCCTACCTCTTCACTGTGTAAATCAGACTGGGCAGAAATAGAAATCGTTAAACCATTGGAATTTAAAATAGGTGAATTAGATTCGCCAACAATTCTTAAGTTCTGAAGATTTTCAAACTTTTCATAACGAAGTTTTTTTTTTTTTTTTGTTCAACTTTTTGGTCTCTAATTCGAAGTAAATGTCTGTCGGAGTAACATTTGTCCATTCTAAAAGTTAAATAAATAAAAAATAAGTGTACTTAATGTTAATAGCTGACATGTTGATGAGAAAAAGAAGATCACACGCTACTCAAGCAACCCAACAATGCGAAATAAATGGCCACTCGGCCATTACCGCCTAAATAAGCCTAATAGCTCAGATTTTTAATTCGCAGCGTATTAATACTTGAAAAACGGTTCACGTTAGTTTCGCTAACTACGAACGGTGTCCGCCCAATATTTTGTTTCACGATGATAAAAAAGAACACTCTTAGAATGTATTATGTGTTTTTAAGTGTTTAAAAACAAAATTTAAAAATTAATGACGGAACTATATTTTCCATTTGAACCGTCTCCTGGACGTCTGTGGGTCCGCCTCGCGGACGACCCTGGAGACCGATCAGAAGGCAAGGGCAGTGTGCTCGCCGTCGCCTAAAGGTCATGAGATGACTGTTGTAAGACCAATTAGATTAATATAGTTCTCATCAGTAAATAATTTTTTTTGAGTTAAAAATGCTTTTTACATTAGTGTTCAACAATTTCATCATCTTTTCAGTCATTTATTCCGCAATATTTCGCTGCAAATGAAAAAATTAACGTCTCGATGACGTCACTTTGAGGCGCCCCCTAGACGTCAAACATGCGACCCTTACAGGACGTCCCCGAGACCGAGTCTGCTGAGTAGGATTTTGTCATTCGATAATGCTCTTCATATTTAAAGCAAAAAAGCATGTTGTTTTTGCCAGCATTGCATTTACATTTTATCATATTTATTTTTTACAACACGCATAATGAGATCTTTTGAATGCAAAACTGCACTAGGATTTAATTTTGCCTAGAGATATTCAGAGCCATGTTTAACTTAGCCATTTTAACCTAGTTTTAATTTCAACTATGTTTCATATATTCTACAACGAGTTGCTCTGATTAAGATAATTAGTTTTAGCTTTTATATTTTTGAAAATTAGTGCTATAATTCAAGAGGGACACAATTCCCAGACATATATTGTTTATTACTCCAAAAATAATACAAATTGAATACTGAACAATCCTTTAAACAATCCTTTAAAAAAGTCATAAATATGTTTTAAAATTAAAGCTGGTGAACGTTAATTAAACTGAACCTTACAGAAATCCAATAAAACTATGACATTTATCTTAGGAAAAGGTGCTGTTCTCCAAATATACCCTTGTGCCCCCCCCCCCCTCCCAACCAGAGCACTGGTGAAAATAGAAAAATTGTGTTTCGTAATATTCATAATGTAAAATTTCATTTGTACTATGATATATTTCATACATTTTTTTGCAATATTACAAAAGAATTTTGATTTAAACATTTCTACCATTCAAATTAGCAACTCATACAATAAACTTGTTATTTGAAACAGAAAGTGCACTATATTCTAATTAGGTATGCATAGTAAGTTTTATTTTACAGGATTAGAAATCATTAAAAAATCTTACCGGTCTTTCAGACCAGTGAACATGAATGTTTACTGGTCTGTAGACAACATCATTGGTCCGCTTTAAATTTAACGTTAAGAGCAAGAATCTGAGAGAGTGTCACGCCTGTGATTCATGACCTCTCAGATTTTTTCCAAAAAATTACCAAATGTTTATTATCTTATTGAAAGACCAAATCCAGAATGTTTTGCTCTAAAGTTGAGTTGTTTCGTTTTTATGGACCCCTAAAGTTGAAGGTGCGGCATCAAAAATTAAGCGGATTTTCAAGACATGGAAGTTGCTGTGAGCCAAAACTCTTACCAGGAACTGTTTAACTCCAATTTTCTTTTTGTATATGGAATATAGAAGGTTGAAACTTTACAAAATGAGTGTTAAGTTTGAGGTAAGTTGTTGCCGTAAGGTTAGTGAAGGCCCTCAAAACAAGGCATTTTTGACGTTTTTTAGCGTTTTTGAGGTCCAAAAACAGTTTGTACATTTCGGTTGGCACGGCAAAAGTAGTTTCGTTTTAAAGACCAGCGTAAGCACTTTAAAATAATGTATAAATAACCGAGGAAAGTTCAACGTGCTTTTAGTTGCGTAAGACAGAAATATGAAAAATGTCACATTTTAGCGATATTCAAACGGTCATAACTTCCTCTGCCAACAACATATTGAAATATTTTTTTTTGCCTATGTCATACTCTATTCCTTGTCTTAACAGAACAGTTGAGTCCTTTGAGGCGAAATGTGAAATTTTTTTTTTACAAAAAATGTATTTTTTCCTGTGTATTTTTTGTAAAAAAAAATTTCACATTTCGCCACAAAGAACTCAACTGTTCTGTTAAGACAAAGAATAGAGAACATTGGCAAAGAAAATATTTCAATATGTTGTTGGCAGAGGAAGTTATGACCGTTTGAATATCGGTAAAATGACATTTTTCATATTTCGGCCTTACGCAATTAAAAGTACGTTAAACTTTCCTCGGTTATTTATACATTATTTAAAAGTGCTTACACTGGTTTTTCAAACGATACCACTTTTGGCGTGCCAACTGAAATGTGCAAGCTGTTTTTGGACCTCAAAAACGCTAAAAAACGTCAAAAATGCCTTGTTTTGAGGGCCTTCACTGACCTTACGGCAACAACTTACCACAAATTTAACATTCATTTTGTAAAGTTTCAACCTTCTATATTCTATATACAAAAAGAAAATTGGAGTTCAACCGTTCCTGTTAAGAGTTTTGACTCATAGGAACTTCCATGTCTTGAAAATCCGCTTAATTTTTGATGTCGCACTTTCAACTTTAGGGATTCATAAAAACTAAACAACTCAACTTTAGAGCAAAACATTCTGGATTTGGTCTTTAAATAAGATAATAAACATTTGGTAATTTTTGGGAGAAAATCTGAGAGGTCGTGAATCACCCCATAATGCTAGGCGTGACAGTTTCTCAGATTCTTGCTCTTAAATAATTAACAGCACTTTTTTTATTGTGAAAAAAAATTGGGTCCCACGGGCCACTCATTTTTTTTCTAGCGCTCCGAGGCGAGTTTTACTGGTTTGGGACCAGTGAACCAGCAGTAGTTTCGAACCCTGTATAATGAAAATATAGTTCAATAAAGGTAATATTTTATAATTCTTTAACTAGTATTTCATATATTAGCTTGTAAAAAATAATAGTATTTTATCATATGAATAATATTACTTTAAAGTTAAAAATTAATGTAATCTCAGGGTTTGTACTTGAAAAAAGAAAATTGTTTATTAAGTTGCCATGTAATTCAGAATAATTTAAAGTAAAAATGCTAAAACAATTGTAAGATACACTTAAAATTTTTACAGGAATTTGTTTCTTTTTCCTCTACTGTTTTCATTTATTACTGATAGAGCTGTTGATTTCATTCAACTGATTATGAATCTGAATATGATCTAGTGTAAGAGATAAATTATAATATATGGGTCATTTTCACCATATGCTTACATTTCAGAGATTTTAAGTATATTTTTTAACTTGCTATTTTCTTTCAGAAACACGAACAGATGTTTAGTCACTTATTTTAAATGTGTGAAAAAGGAATTGGTTGTACACTTTGATGCATAAATAAGTATTCAAATGATGTTGTAAAACTAAGTTGCAATTAAACTTGTCGTCCATTACTATACAAAATCAATATGAAATCTCACTTTTAAACTATATTATAGCGACTAGAACCAACTTAATTTGAAATTACTAGCGTCCCTGAAGCTTAAAGCGATGTTTGTAGTTGTTAAAATATTGAGAAAAAAATGTATGGTAACGGACTTGAAATTTGGTTGGTTGGTTGGTTGGTTGTTTTGAGTTTATTGGCGCAAGAGCCTTGAAATTTGGTAACGGATTTGACCTTAAACCATAAATAAACTGTTACTATGTCCATACCATGTACCATAGTAAGTCTGTTACTATGATTTTAATAATATTTTTAAGCATTACACATTCATACATATGTATTCATTCGCTATAATAATACTTTCTAACTATTAAGATACAGAAAAATCATTTTTGGAATATATGAATAAAATAAAACACTTGCTCTAAATCTGAAACTTAGTCCTCAAGCAGTTTTTCATAGGCAAGCAGCACATAGCTATGACGTCACTATTAAGAAAGATATTTATTTTAACAGTAAAAACAAGTGTATATAGTGCAGTAGAAATAAGCCAAAAAACACCTTGGGGTCGAACAAATTGCAACAGAAACGAAACCTGGTGAAAATGATAGGTAATAGGCTCCTCATGAATATACTAAAAGTATACATCCGTACTGGTGGGACAAATATGTTTTTTTAGCCGCCATCTTGAAAAATCATGAAAGAATTTCAAAAATTCAAAAAATTATGTATGGTATCAAATAAAAGGAAATTTCAAGCTAAAAAGGAATAAAACATTGAATATTATAAGTAAAGTGAAGATAATAAAAATATACACCTTTAATGTCACTCAAAATGCGGTTTTCTTGGCCGCCATCTTGAAAATCGTGAAAAAAACATAATAATAACAAAAAATCGTATGTGGTATCAAATGAAAGGAAATTTCATGCTGAAATTGAAAATAATATCTAATATTTAAGGTAAAGTGAGCAGTCTAAAAATATATATCCGTACGGTAGCGGGAAATGCTTTTTTTTGTCGCCATCTTGGAAAAGAGTAGATTTTTTGAAAACAAAACATATCATTATATGGTATTTAATGATAGGACATTTCTTATTGAAAAAGAATAATGATTTTGGTTTAGACTAATAAATGAAAATAATTAAATGGAGGCCAAAGCACTAAAATCTTTTATTGTGTTAAAAACATTATTTATTAATCTAAGAAGCATAAAAACTGTGAATAACTTTGCCTCCAAGTATATCTTTATCAAGATTAAACAAATACATTTTCTTTAAAAGTTTAATTGGATGATTAAATAATTTCCGAAATTGAAAGCATAAAAAAAACATGCAATTAAAAAATTTTCACAAAATAAAGTATTTACATAATTAAAAAGGAAATATCATCATCATCAGTATCAAAATCCAAAATGTCTCCTGTGTTTGTGCAGTTCTTTCCACAACAGTTTCTACAAACTACAGAACATGGAAGTCCATATCGACGACATGTACATTTTGTAGTGTTACATGGTTCTACTAGTGTACTTTGGCAGGTAAATTAGATAAGATGTTTAACAGTTTATCTTGTGCGGTCTCAAGTCTGTCGATATCGGCTGAAATTCTCCATCTACCAGCTGCCAACCCCAAAGTGAGGGATCAGGAGTTTGTAGTTCAAGGTTTTTCCGAAGGAAGCACTGCAAATGTACTTGATATAAGTGATATTTTGCGGCATTTTGTGTTGGATGCAAGCGAGCAATTTCAAATTATTTTTTAGCTGCAGCTATTTTGTTAAGGTATTGGTCGTAGCAAAGTGCATTTAAGTGGTCTGTGTCAATGTTACCTCCATATATTGACACAATTATCTTACAACCAATTTCAACCAAATATTATTTTGTAACATCCTTCAATGATCCAAAATTGCAAGCTCAATCGCTTAGAGTGCAAGATTTTATTAC
>JAXGGA010025111.1:0-11029 GCA_038373865.1 Uloborus plumipes | reverse complement strand
TTAGAACATTATTCCGACATCGACCCTCAGAAAAGATATCGGGACAGGACCCTCTCCGCCTCAAATTTTATCGCCCTCTTTCCAACATGGGACATCTCTGCCGCGACTCCTATCCCCCCCCCCCCTGAATTGCACAGGACACATCCGCCGCAAAATTTCCAAGGGTTAGAAAGGTGTTACTGGTTTAAAATTTTCAATCTTGGCGACACATCTTCTTTTGGCGACAAAGACCTAATCTAAAAAACGGAATTTATTCCCGGACTACTTAAGGGGAAATCGCAGAAAAGTCAAAAAAAAAAAAAACACACACACACAATGCAGTGAAAATCAGTTCAAATTTTGCCAAATATTGCACTCAACCAGCTTAATCGGCGGATTTGTCCTGTCGCACAGAAATGGCGGGGAGAGACGCGGCGGAGATGTCTCATGGGGGGGGGGGAGGGGAGATACAGATAAACTTTGCGGCGGAAATGTCCTACGTTGCGGCGGAGATGTTCTGTGCCCAAAGATATTTTATGAAATTCCCAACTATTTAGAAGCGTTAAGAGAGAGTGAGTCCCATCCTTTGCATCAGTCAAATGCTCTCTCGGTCTCCCTAAGGTCCCTATATAGACGAGTCGGCGCATCAAGATTGAGTTTGACCACTTTGGATCCAGCGCGTGTTTGAGTGCTTGATAGGTTGTCTTTTCTGGCAAGGTATCGCGTTATGGTAATTTTTCACTGTGAACAATTATTAGCGGCACGTGGATTTGGCAAAGCTGAGCAATGCGCCAAAACTTTTTTTAGTAACCCTAGCTCCGCAACAATGAAAAATTAAAAGTAAAAGTTTATAAGTTGAATCCAAAGTGGTGAAACTTAATCTTGATGCGGGTCGGCCTGTCTATAAAGCGGCTCTAGGGCAGGAATTCAAGTGAAACACGGACGATCGCAACTCACCAATGAAATCTCAAATTCCCAAATTTGGATTCAAGTGAAACATTTCAATCGCTACGAGATGGCTATAGGGCATGCTAAAATTCCCATAGTTCCTTGCGCGCTGGGTGTTAAGCACTTCCGGTTATTCCACTGCTGGCTTCTGCCGTTGTTTTGTCTGAGTAATAGAACATATAAACCTTAAAATTCCATGGAATTGCTGCGTCCCTCAATGTTCTGCAACCTCCAAAGCTTGTAAGGAATTATGTTTCCATTCATTTCCAACGGATTCAAGTGAAAAAAAAAAAAAAGATAATAACTATTCGTTTTTCAAAACCCGTAGCAAGTACGCGAAATTTTGCAGCAGGTATTTTAAAGAAAGTGACTTCTTGACCAAGAAAACCGGTAAGTGTATGTCATTTCTGTTTTATGCAATTCAGATAGTGAATTTGTTTTGGTGATATTGATAAAATTAGATACATAGTATGTAAATAAAATATAAGAAATGGTCCGACTCAGTTTTTGAATGTTGTTCTTATAATTCCTTGCGTTGCATTATACTATTGCTATTAAAATCTAACTTAAATTTTGGCTGACTACTTTAAAATGAACATAATATTGTATAATTGTGATTTGAATTCTACTCAGCTTCTGGTTCAGGATCGGGTCAATTTCGAAAAGCGAGGGGTCAAAGTGCAATTTTCGTTTGAAAACGGGATATTTAGCAATTTTTTTCGAAATATAAGTCCCAAAAAGACATTGTTGACTATATTTGGTAGTTCAAGGGAGGGATCATGACCCCCATACCCCCACCCCCTCTGGATCCGCACCTGTTAAAACGAAACTAAAAAACCAAAGCAAAATAAAAAGTCATGATCTCAAAAAAATTGAAAAGAAAAATTGCAAAGGATATATGAACTGAAATGTTTGTGAATAAAATACCTTTGTGCACAAATCTAAAGTATCAACACAACGTTAAAAAAACACAAATACGCAGGGAAACTGTAGACACGTGTTTCGGCGTTGCAAGGAACGCCTTTGTCAAAACAAAAAAATTGTGAGCTTATGGATGCACAATTTTTTTGCATTGATAAAGGCGTTCCTTGTAACGCCGAAACTCATGTCTGCAGTTTCCCTGTGTATTTGTGCTTTTTTAACGTTGTATTTATACTTTATAAGATGTTTGTGTGAGGAGTTAGGAGGGATTCATCTGTTAGGAGTTAAGCTTTTAAAGTATTCATTTAAATATGAGCTTGTCATACAATCCTCTTCAACATTCTGTTTACATTCAGTTAGTCAAAACAGTGTTAAAAAATAAAATATGTAAATTAATAGGACGAGGATTTGAGGGGGGAGTCTGCTTTTTAGTCCTTGGCGATGATTTAAAAGTCAAGATGTAGGTGTCAAGATGATTTTATTAATGGATTTTCTTAATGGTTCTTTAAAAAAAATTAATAAAGTAATAAAAATCATTTTTTGAAGAAATTAATTCAATGTTCTATGTTATTTTTATTCTTCATTTCCACAGTTAATATAATTCTATAATATTTTCGAATTATTTTATAATTTGATTTCTCTTATAATTTTTTTCTACTTATGGGTTAGTACAATCGAAGCTTCGCAACAGGCTTGGAAACGACAAACCAGCCAAACTTGTTTTCATTTACAAATCACTGAATTTAGCTCCTGAATAGAGAAATAGTTTTAAAATTTTCAGGAAAAATAAAATTATTGTGATTATCCCGTAGTCTAGTTCATATCTCTCTAACAATTCTGTAGTTGAAGGAGTAAAATATCCAAATTAACATGAAGCATTCTTTATGCGATTTTGGTAATTAAAACAAGGAAAAATCCGTAAATTGTAATTAAATACATATTTTCTACTAATTTATTAATTACTCTTATTTACATTTTTAGTTTTATGTATTTTTCAATTTATACATAAAAGAAGAATCGGATTTATACATCTAACGTGAACAATTTAATTTGTTAGTATCAAACGTACTTTATTAATCTTAAACTAAAAAAAATCTATTTAAATAAAACAAACCTGATTTAAAGAAAAAAATCCGATTTTTTTTTATTTAAAAAAAAATCGTGATTTTTATTAACCCTGTTCCAATGCAATGAGATAGCGTACGAAATTTTTAAAAGTTAATTTCCAACTCTGTGTACAGCAAAAAAGAAAAAAATTGAAAGTAGGAAATGTTTTAACAATATTTTGAAAGATCTTTATTCAAAAAACTATGTTCCTTGCATACCTGGTAAGTAATTCCGCTTTATTACCACTTGCTTTAGCTCCGAAAACTTTTAATTTGACTTTTAACGAGGAAACAGTCTCCTTTTCGTCAACCATACCTTTTTTTAAGCTTTAAAATGTATAACGCTTGAGAAAGAGCAATTCCTATAATTTATTAGTGTATCGCGTAATGAAAAAGCACTAGGCTCGAACTACCGGAAGGACACAATCCCAGTTGTACGTGCCGCGCTCCCTGGCGGCGAAGTTTGTCCCAAGCATGCCCTATTCTATCGTAATTCGACTTCCAGTAGCGATTGCAATTGCGATCGCCTCGAAGCGATTGCAATGGTGTTTCACTTGAATTCGGCCATTAGTCTCCCTGAAAGCAGCGAAAGTGAACTTACGTCAGTCTGGTTCTGAGGAGTTGAGGAGCTACCAAATCAGCAATAAATATTAATTCTTCAGTTGTATTCCGTATATCGGTTTCACGTATGCTCAACTGGCGTAAATAGAAACAAGGACTTCAATGTTTCAACTTTAAATCTTCCTCATTCTTTTGAATGAAGTGAGACGCAACAAGCACAACTAGATTTTGAAACTAGCATTTAATTCATAGAGATCTTTTTCAAGGCAAATACTTATTTCCAGGTAGCAACTGTTGCCTAAGATAAACACTCAAGCCAACCGTACACCCACATTTATCGAAGCGAATAGAATGACGCTTAAGGGAGCCGTTTTAAGAGATCTACTGATATTGAGAGGCATACTGTACATTTAATGTTCAGAAAAGTAAAGAAATCTTAAAATATGTGAAATATTTTTCATTTTTACCAAAATTTTGCGTAAACCATTAAAATCGGGTGTTATAAATAAAATATATTTTTTTCTAGATGACTTGGAAAGCACAGGAAAAGAAATCTATATATATAAAAATGGATAAATGGATATATATATATATATATATATATATATATATATATATATATATATATATATATATATATTATATATATATATATATATATATAGTATATATATATATATATATATATATATATATATATATATATATATATATATACATATATATATATACATATATATATATATATAGTATATATATAATATATACATATATATATATATATATATATATATATACATATATATATATATATATATATATATATATATATATATATATATATATTATATATATATATATATATATATATATATATATATATATTAGGGTGAGTCGAAAAAATCGATTTTTTTATTTCGAAATAGCATTACCTCTCAAAAGTTGTGGTTTAGTATCCACAACTTGGGAAAAATAAGAAAAAAATTCTAAGTTGACGTCTTCGGTTCGCGCATGAGGCTCAAAGTTGGAAAAAATATGTTAAAAATGGAAATTTTCAAAAGGAAAAAAGAAAAAAAAAATTGTAACTTTTTATAATGCAACTGCCATAAGCTGTAAATATTTTGTGCATTTTTAATCTAAAAAAATATTTTATAGCTTTTACATACGATCTTTAGTTTGCACATCAGCCTTAAATTGGGCTAAAATCGCCTACAATGTCAAATTTTTAAAATATCGATTTTTTTTATTTCGAAATCGCATTACCTCTCAAAAATTGTGGTTTGGTATCCAAAATTTGGGAAAAATAATTAAAAAAAGTCTAAGTTGACTCCTTCGGTTCGCGCATGAGGCTCGAAGTTGGAAAATATATGCTAAAAATGGAAATTTTCAAAAAATAATTTGGAAAAAAAAGTAATTGTTTTCTATCGAATCTGATTTAAACTATTAGTAGATAACATAATTTGAACCGAAAAATATACATATAACTTTTAGAAGGTACATTCTGTTTGTGCATAAGGCTCAAAGTAGGAAATAAAAAGTCAAAAACTGAACCAGAACGCACTACGTCGGCACTGTGCTGTTATATTTTTATTCTACAGCCGACTTGTCTAGACATTACACATATTCTAGGAGACAGTTCGAAGTCCCTGCAGTCTGCACTCCCTTTGGTTGTCACTTAGTCAGCTAGACCCGCCAAACAAACAGCATCTTTAATTAGCAACTGAAAGTGAATCAAAAAGTACAGCGTGTTTAGCTTTGGGTGAGTTTTTTTTGTAACTTTATAGCATATTTTTATGCTCAAGTTTTGTTATACTGTTCTCCGTTCTCCGAGTAAAAAATAATGGAACCCCGGAAAACTTCTAAACGTTTAATTGTTTGTCCGTTGTTTGGTGCACCGAAAGGGTTATGTCAAAGTGTTTTACCCACATGTAAAGATATGTTGTTAACTTGTTTTGAAGAAAAATCGCAATCTGTAAAAGGCGAACCTTTTTCAAGGATTTCAGATTGCATATCTGCTTAAACAGAAGAAATTTACTGCAAAGCGTCTATACCAATGTACAGATGTATAGTGTACATCTACAAGAGATTTGCTTTTTAGCACAAGAATACGAAAAATTCATTGCACACTTGAAATAAGCAACGTCAAAAAGTTTAGACTTCGCTTAATCAACAAAATGATTGAGTTTTGTCTTGAAGTTCAATTTATCTTTATCACGACTAAATGACTTTCTCAAAGTGTAGTATTACGGTAATCCTTTATCAATTTTACAATACGTACGTGACTGACCGTTGGTATAGAAGCTTTGCAGTAAATTTCTTCTATGAGCTATGCAATCTGAAATCCTTGAAAAAGGTTCGCCTTTTACAGATTGCGATTTTTCTTCAAAGCAAGCTAACAAAGACATCTGCACATGTGGTTAAAACATTTTGACTTAACCCTTTCGGTACACCAAAAAACGGACAAATAATTAAACGTTTAGAAGTTTTCCGGGGTTCCATTATTTATTATTCGGAGAAAGGAGAACAGTGTAACAAAACTTGAGCATAAAAATATGCTATAAAGTTACAAAAAAAACTCACCCAAAGCTAAACACGCTGCACTTTTTGATTCACTTTCAGTTGCTAATTAAAGATGCTGTTTGTTTGGCGGGTCTAGCTGACTAAGTGACAACCAAAGGGAGTGCAGACTGCAGGGACTTTGAACTGTCTCCTAGAATATGCGTAATGTCTAGAAAAGTCGGCTGTAGAACAAAAATATACCGGCACAGCTCCGACATAGTGCGTTCTGGTTCAGTTTTTGACATTTTTTTTCATATCTTGAGCCTTATGCACAAACAGAATGTATCTTCTAAAAGTTATATATAATTTTTTGGGTTCAACTTATGTTATCTACTAACAATTTAAAGCAGTTTCGATAGAAAAAAAATTACTTTTTTTCAAATTATTTTTTGAAAATTTCCATTTTTAGCATATATTTTCCAACTTTGAGCCTCATGCGCGAACCGAAGACGTCAACTTAGAATTTTTTTCTTATTTTTCCCAAGTTGTGGATACTAAACCACAACTTTTGAGAGGTAGTACGAATTCGAAATAAAAAAAGTCGATATTTTCGAAATTTGACATTGTAGGCGATTTTAGCCCAATTTAAGGCTGATGTGCAAACTAAAGATCGTATGTGAAAGCTATTAAATATTTTTTTAGATTAAAAATGCACAAAATATTTACAGCTTATGGTATTTGCATTATAAAAAGTTACAGTTTTTTTTTCTTTTTTCTTTTTGAAAATTTCCATTTTTAACATATTTTTTCCAACTTTGAGCCTCATGCGCGAACCGAAGACGTCAACTTAGAATTTTTTTCTTATTTTTCCCAAGTTATGGATACTAAACCACAACTTTTGAGAGGTAATGCTATTTTGAAATAAAAAAATCGATTTTTTCGACTCACCCTAATATATATATATAATACAAACAAATAGTAAAAATGAAATAGAAAATGGTATGTTAGGAGAAAGGAGAAAGGTTGAATCCAGAGCTCATCAGCCGTGGGGGATTCAAATGTGGTCGAAAGACCAAAAAATTTTAAATAAACTATAAAGAGGATGTTTGAGTTCAAAATATGCAGTCTACAGATCTTCATTGGGCAAAACAGCACCAATGCGAGTCTGCAAACTGTACAGTTTGCAACTGTACAGTTTGCACCATTTCGGTTTGTGAATGACATCTTCCATTTTTCCTCGATGTTCATAAATTAATCTTTTGCAATTGGGATAAAATGTATTTTCGGGACAGTATGATCGATTGACTAATAAAACAGCTTTGATTTCGTTTTCTGTTTTTTCACTTTAATGCTCCATTATTCGATATTATCTAGAATGATTAAATAAAGCAGGAAATATCTCATCTGCGATATGCTTAAACTGACATTTCTAATTATTTAATGAAATACCAACATATTCTATGCGCAATAACTGAATTATACACTTTAACGGTAACATACACCCTCACAATAAAAGCGAAAGGTCTGCCAGCGAGATATTTTTCCGAGGGAGACACGACGACTTGTTGTTAACTCTGTCAAGAAGTCGCTCTCGAAAGAAGAAAGATCGTGCACTCAGCTATATTGTCCAATTACAATGAACTGAAAATCATGGGAAGAAAGTAAAACAAATATTGTTGAAACAAACTAAATCGAATTACGTCATCGTGCAGAGTTGAGGGGCCAGGCTCCTGCTCGCAGATTAAATGAGACGGGATATCTTGTTAGTTGTTTCGCTTATTTTGTCCGGAATCTTCGGGAGTTTTAATTAAAATCAGAACTGAAGCCGTCTCTGGTATCTCCTGCAGCGATATCGATTAGGCTGTTATGGAATCGATACATATATATCGGATAGTTTTATACTTTATTCCTGACCATTAGAAGGTATTGTTAACGGATAACAAGAATTTTCAGGGATTTTCCAAGGGTTATTCTAGGAAAACGCGACGATTTTGGGTGTTGAATTTGCCGGAAAGAATTCCGTACTTTGAAATATGCTGACGGTTTGACGCAGGCATTTTCGCCAATGTCTGATTATTTGACAAATATTCTGTTCTGTATACAGATATTTCACTGGAAATAATTCAACTGTGAATTAGTAATTCTATAAAAATAGTTTTGCTTGCTATGAAATAATTAAAACTAGCATCGGTAAATTGCTTTTATTTTCCATTAGAAATTTCTTGAATGTTTGCATAGTTTTTTTTTTTTTTTTGCACGTTACTGTTTCCTAAAATCAGGGGAGTCCATCCTCCCCCTAACAGCAATGCCCCCCCCCCCCATACACCACGTAGATTTCAAAAGAGCGAAAGCCCTTCCCAAAACAGGAATATACCCCAAGAAACAGTAAAGATAGCAGCCTAAAATTTTAATGGTGTGGTTTGTGCGATTGCTGCTTCCATTGTTGTGTACCTATGCTAGGATGTGTTCTTTTTGTGTAATGTTTCTAAAGATAGTCATAGTTTCATACATAAACCATCACTGACTTGTTCCACTGTATTTTAAACTAATATATTTATCATACATTCAATTTTTCAAAAAAAGCTTCTTCAGCTTATTTAGCATCGTTCGCTTACCATAATAATAGCAACTGTGAAAAATGTATTTAAAAGTACCACAAGCGCTCAAAAACTTTTCGCGAAAATGAAAATTATCTAAAAGTGTACAGTTAAAAATTGTGCATGCTATAAAATGTGTTTTACTTCAATTTTTATTTTACATCATTAAAAACTAATTTAGAAGTCATTACACACAAAGTTTTCTTACGCTATGTTTAGAAATAACATGGTGGGCTCGATCTGTTTTCAATCTGTTATTCACACGAAGTATAAACAGCGGCCTAATGATGGTACTTTAATGATATTTTGCCATTAGTTTCTCGTTGAAGAAAATTAAAAGCGATTTTATGTGCTAATTTTTAAGCAAAGAAAAGTTACACTGTTGCCGCAATAAGTAAATAAACACTTCAAAAAATGAACTGTTGTTTTTATAGTATAATTCTGGCAGCCGAGGTTCCAATTTAAAACTGTAAAATGCACTAATAAACTGTAAAACTTGCAATTTACAGTTTCTTACTGCAAAGTAAGCAATTTTACAGTTTGTTGCCGTAAAATTTAGCTGTATTATACTGTAAAACCAACAGTATAATACTGGCAGCAGAGGTTCAATTTAAAACTAAAATGCACGGTAATAAACTAAAATTATTATTTTACAGTTCATTACTGTAAAATGAGCAATTTTTATAGTTTATTGCTATACAATTAGCTGTATTATACTGTAAAAACAACATTCAATTTTTACAGCGTATAGCTAACCATTTTTTTTCCTGTTCAGATTTAAAACACTTTTCATAATTTTGCAATTAAACGGATGGATTATTCTAACAATGGTTTCACATTTTCTGCGACCAAGCACATAAGGTCGAGATTTATGCTGCCTCCTATTATGGGCTAATGAAGGCGATGATAAACGACCCACATTTGCAGTTTGGAAGACAGCGCGAAACTCGTTTTCAAATATTTATGTGCTTCTCAAATAAAACTAATTTAACTTAGCATGGTGGCGTTTTTTACTAGCCTCCTACAGGAAGTATTTCGAATGCGTTTGCTGAAGTTTACTGCTTGAGTTTCGACAACTTTTGCATCTTTTAGTCTCTTGATTAATTTAATGAGTTACGATATAATCTTAGTAACACATCAGTGGTACGCGTGGAATTATTTTTTTGAGAAATATGATTGATATTTAGTGAGTTTTAGAGTTCGCAACACACGTGTGTTGACTTTGGAATGGAAGAATGAGTGATGATATAAAATAAGTTTGTGATTTGTTAATTACAACGCTTTAAAATGGCAGTTTGTCTTCGTATTTTGGTTAATTCTAAAGCAAATAAAATTGAAAGATTGGGAGAAGAAAGTATAGGGTAACTGTACGAAGAAAAAAAGCCGCCATCTTGTCCCGCACGTGACGATCATATATTTCATTAAAAATTAGTGATTTTAATGAGTAATGAAGTAATTTTTTTTGTCAAGAAATTACAAACCGGTGTGGAATTTCTCAATCAAAAAATTTTGTTCATCCAATCTTTTACAATTGGTATTTTTTTAATGAAATACATGAGGGCCACGTCTGTGACAAAATTACAGCGATTTAGTGTAATGGGCCCTATACAGCTTCGCATGAATAGCTTTTATTGTAGTTCCTATCACTCTTCTTCGCTCAATTTGCGATTTTATTTTACTGTCCACTGAAATATTAGTATGAATGTAAAAATATCAAGATAAATTGTAGTTTTCGTGTATTGTATAGATTATATAGTTATATATTTTAATTATTTTTAGTGAAAACGAAAGTATGGTATAATATAAAATATTTTCAATATTTCATTGCAACTTTTAACTTTTTAATTGTTTTAAAGAGTAGCGGTTCTTTCTTAATACTAATTAAATGGTATGAGTTGAACTTTTTTTCAGAAAGATGATAAATATTTAGTGAGTTTTAGTCCATCACACACATGAGCAGTAGAGAGAATAATGTTAAATACATTATTCGTTACCATATTTTGCATTCGAATATTTTTTCTACAGTAAATTATAATTTAGGCAGTCAGGAAGAGAAATCTATAAAATCCGTTCCAAAGTTAAATTTATTCCTTTTGAATTTAGATAGACATGAAGTATTTTTCTTTACTGGTCATGGTTCATTTCCTTCGCACCGAAAATGATTCCACCTGAGAAATACTGATCTCTGCAGATGCAAAGCACCTGGAAATCCTCAACATTACATACAGCATTGTATTCATACTTCTTCATTCCATCTTCGTTCTACAGGCAATTGGACTCAAGACTTAAAAAACTATTATTCTGCTCCTATTTCTTTTCTACTAGACCACGAGCCTTTTCTTTTCGGATAATATTTTTTTTTTCTTCTTAATGTCAATACTATTAACTGCACCTCTTTCTTGTTCTTTCTTCTGTTTA
>JAXGGA010025110.1:0-11032 GCA_038373865.1 Uloborus plumipes | reverse complement strand
ATGTCTCATTTCTGAACAGAAGACCCGACTCATAAACAAGACGCAAAATGCTTATTTTTTAAATTCTGTGATGACTCGGAAATAAACACAGCACTGTATCATTTCCAAGAGTAGAGCCGTCTCAAAAATTAAGAATAGGATTGTCTCGTATATGAGCCCATTTCGTATCATATTCAAACATATTTCCGTCTCAAAAACAAGAACATCGGTTATTACTTTTAAGAACGCCGTGTGCTTCAAAAACAAGACACCCTGTTTTCTAATTCCAAGACATTTGGTTCTGGAGCCATTTTGGGTCAATGATGTTCTTGAAAACAAGACGTTTCGCCTCATTTCTAAGTACCTTGTTTTAACAGTGTAGTGTAGCATATGTGCGGAGTTATGCAGCTGGTGGTAATGATCAGGGTTGCCAGACGTCCCGGATTTCAAGGGACAGTCCCGTTTTTTGAAATATTGTCCCGCGTCCCGGGGAACCTTGATACGGGACGGCTAAAGTCCCGTATTCTGGCTAGAAGCAGCATTTTACAAAATGAAACATTATTTTCAGAAAAAAATAGAGTAAAACAAGAAATGTGAAATAGAGTGATAAGAAAATTGATTGAATTATAATATTTTCCTGTTCTGAAGTAATATTAGTATTCTATTCATTTAGAGCAGAAACTATTGTGACAATCAACAAACCTTCATTGTAAAAGTGGTGTATCTCCTTGTAAATGATTTTACTATGCCTTATGATATAAAAAGCCCTTCTCAATTTTTCAAGAAATATATGTGTTCAGCTACTATTAGTCACTAGATTTTTTTTTTTTTTTTTTTTTGAATCAATCAATTTCAATCTTTTGAAATTTGCTTCGCTTCGCTTTTATACTAAAAGATGTAACTAAATGTTATTCCATTTAGCAAACAAATACGCGTTTTAAAAACTTGAAGATGCATAATTTTTACAATGAGCGACAGAAATATAAATTACAGTGAGTTTTATGGCATCCTTAAGACCATCAAAACTTAGAAAGAATTATTGCAGCAGTAAAATCTAGTAGCAAATATGATTTAAAATAAAGGAATTTTCCGAGGTTACATAAGAATGATTATCATGTTCTAATATTAACAAAACTGTACAGTTTTTCCCCAAAAAATATTGAATACTGATTTTTTTAATTTGTTTTAGGTTAACTTCTTATAGTGAATTCAAATAGTAAGGTTTAATTCTGCCTACTCAATTGTAATCAAAATTTTTGTTAATGACTCCTTAAAATTATTTTGAGTTCAAATTTCCCCATTGGTTCGTCTAGTTTTTTGAAAAAGAGTACATACTAAACATTAGTCATCAGTAGAAGCGACTATTATATGGGTGATTTTCACCATATGCTTACATTTCAAAATTTTTAAGGAATTTTTTTTAACTTGCTATTTTCTTTTAGAAATACTAACAGATGTTTAGTCACATATTTCAGGTGTGTGAAAAAGTAATTGGTTGTACACTTTAATGAATAATTAAGTATTTAAATGCTGTTGTAAAACCTTAAGTTGCAAGGGAAATTGTCGTCCGTTACCATACAAAATACCAATATGAATTCTCACCTTTGAACTGTCATAGAGCCTAGAACCAATTTAATATGAAACTACTTGCTTCTTTGAAGCTTAAACCGATGTTTGTGATTGTTAAAATATTGATTAAAAACTGTATGGTAACGGATTTGACATTTGGTAACGGATTTGACCAGTAACGGACTTGACAATTTCAACCAAATTGTCAAATTATGGCTAGGTTGTAGAATTTAAAAATTGAATAACAATATGCATTTTCTTAGAGTTGTATAATAAACAATATTTAGGGGTAAAAGTTGAGAAAGAGTAAAAATTAATACTAAAATCTTTGGTAACGGACTTGACAAAGAATAAAAATACGCACCTGGACGAAATTTTGTGCGAAACGCCACAGCAAGACTTCTCGACTCAGGGTAACAAAATGGTACGAAATAGTTACGTCACTAATTTGTTAAGTTAACTGAATACGTGTTACCATCTTTTGATTTCAATAAATACCTTTTTTAGCTAAAATAATCTTAGGGTAACGGACTTGACAAGAACTTCCGGACAAACATTTCTTGGTAGAAAGTCTCCGAATCCCCTCTTTTTAAGTTTTTCAAAAGTAGCCTACAATTTAGCTTTTAATGCTTTAGCGTTTTTTTTTTTTTTTTTTTTGATTACAACAGTCAAAACCCTTCTCCTAAGTTCACCAAAGATTGCTTAAATTTTGCATTTGTAAGACTTGTTAAGATTGTAAAGATTTGTAAGTTTTGCAATTTTATCAAAAAAAAAAAAAAACATGCCACTCCTCCCCCACTAGTTTTACATTACTAAGAACAGCCTGAATTTTTCAGGCTACAGTATTTCTAACCGACTTCAAAAAAGGAGGAGGTTCTCAATTCAAAGCGTATTTTTTTTTTTTTTTTTGTTTGTTCGCACAAAACATCTGATCTTCTGAACCGATTTGGACGATTTTTTTTTTTAATCAATAGGAGAAGGTGTAGCTTAGGTACCATGTACTCATATGACAATATTTGTTCACTAGAAAAAAAGTTATGATCGAAAAACTAATATTTCATGGTATTTAAAAGAATATGTGCTATCGTAAATCCTTACTTCATTGAGCGACCCGATGGTCAAGTGGTTAAATGCGTCAGGTTTAAGTTCCTGATGGAATGAGATCGAGTCCAGGTCTGCAAGGATTTTTTTGAACAGCTGCATGGTTTTTTAACTATATTTTGATTCTTTTAAGTGCATTTACACTAAAAAGAATGAAATAAAATATTTTTCAAAAAAAAAAAAAAAAAAAAAAAAAAAATAGAACCAACTTCAGTTGGAAATTGCTCTAAAAATTAAAAAGTAATTTTTTTCTTTGAACACCATCAAAACTACTTTTAAACACAGTTTAAGTAGTGTTAAAAGTAGTGTCGATGGTGTTCAAAGAGAAAAATGATTTTTTAATTTTTAGAGCAATTTCCAATTAAAGTCGGTTCTATTTTTTTTCCCAAAAATATTTTATTCAAAATATTCTAAGGAAGAAATCCCAAACCTCCCATCCCTTTTAACTCTCCACATTAAAAAAAAAAAAAAAAATCTGCAATTACCGTTTTACGTCTTTGTTTACGAACAATTCACAACGGTTTTGATAATTTTTTTAGTAAGTGCCTGAGATGTCTTTAGATTATCAAAGATGTAATCGTATTTAATACTTTAGTGTTGAAAACCGAAGTTCTGATTTAATTTTCCCTGATTTGTTCCCTAATTCCCTGATTATTCCCTGATTTTTCCAGAATTTTCAAAATCCCTGATAATTCCAGGTTTTCCCTGTTTTCCAGGTCTGTGGCCACCCTGTTAACACTAGGGATGCACCGATATATCGGAAGTACCGATTAATCGGCCATAATCGGCCACTTTGCCGATTATTAATAATCGGTAAAATTGGGCCGATTAATCGGCTGTTGTTTTTTTTTTTATTATTGTTATTTAAAGTGTACCTTCACTAAGAAACTATGATGAATGATTTTATTGACAGTAATAATAACCCTCGCAGTTGATATAAAGTTTTTAACAAATTATTCTCCTACTTTAGATTCATCTACACATAGACAATGTTGCAACATTTTTCATGTGGCGATAGTTTTCTACTTCGCATAGTGCTTTTAGATAACCTCTAATTTTGGCAAAGAATAAAAATCTTGAATTAAATTGCTACTGATTATTAAAATTTTTAATTAAAAGTACTCCTAATTAAAGTTACCGCCCTATCCCACCGACCATCCCCCCCTTTTTTTTTTGAATTTTCATGTCCAATAATTATAATTAACAATGTGTTAATGCAAAATTATTGACAATAATATGAAAATTGGTTCTAAGAAATTCGATAAAATATTGAAATTATTTTGTGAAAATTAAGAAAATGGAAAAAAACAAAATCTTCTCTCAGGAACAAATTACTTACTATTTCTAAACTCGGAATTGTATAAGAGAGAAAAAACAGTGATTGTAAAATTGTAGTATTAAAAACAATCATTCTTATCATTAATCGGCTCAGCCGATTAATCGGCCGATTATCAACAACCGATTAATCGGTAATCGGCCAATTTGCTTATCGGTGCATCTCTAGTTAAAACCAGCTCAATAAATGAAAATATATCATAATTTCTACAAAAATATTTCCACTTACGGTGATTGACAATGTTGATGCACGCACAGCAAGCTTTTCATCATCCGCGAGTCTTGTTCCTTTTTAGCTTTTAAAGACAACTTTTACATTCAATATTATTGCTTTTGGCTTTTATTTAAATGCATTTACGAGTTTTTTTTTTTTTTTCTCTTTTTGGCTATTGTGTACACTAGTACCATTTTTTACCTCTTGTTGATTATCGACGATATTCACTAATCCACCGAACCGATCCTATTGTTGTGCTCATAATCAGGAGTTTACTATATAATTTTGATGAAAAGAAAAAACTAATACTGTGGCGTGAAGGAGAATTAAATTGAATTGTAAATTTCTACATACATTATTTTTCGGCCAAAAAAGGAAATTAAACGTTTAACTTTAGTTGAGTAGAAATAAACCCCTTTTGCTGTTGTTCTTCCTTCAAAATGTATTTTTCCAACCACTTTCGTCTTTGGCTGCGAAGAAAACTTTATATTGGATGTAGACAAATCAATTTCATTCTTGTACGAAGGAAAAGCACCCCCTACCCCCCAAACTACAGAATATACTACACGGTACTAAGTAGCCACTGATTCATGCGCATAGAAGGTATAATTGTATCGTGGAACCATTGGCGTAGCAAGAACAAAATTAAGAGTGGGCGAATAAATTTTGCGAGGCCCCTTGTCCCCCCCCCCCCTATTTTGAGAATAATTCCATCTTAAATTCAATTATTGTGTGTAAAAAACCAAACTTCACGTATTTGTATTAAAGAGCCATTTTTTAAAAATTCAAACGAATAAGAGAAAATTTGGCAGTGATATTTTTTGATTTCCTTCATTTTTTAAAATGTGGAAGTTGGTCAAGAGAAGGGAACATTCTGAAGTTTTGAGCTCAAAAAATTTTGTTCGCTGATAAAAATTCCCAAAGTTATCGGTTGTGCAGCGCATTTTTAGCAAAACAACTATAAGCCGCATTTTTTTTCCAGAAGCCATCAGCTTCAACATACATGAGGACTTCACACACTCCAGGGCCCCCCGTACCTACCACAACTCGTGGTTTAAAAGGGATAGGGCCCTGAAAAGCGCTCTGATATTTTTGAACCGGAACCAAGGGTCGAGCAAACCCATGGAACAGCATCCCCAGAGGTATCGATTCACTCGGAGGACTTTGTGACAACGACATTTCTAACGCCCCCAGCCACCATTAATCAAGACGGTGGATCTTTGATCGGCTGGGATCAAACCCTCCCAGTCCCTCCGGTCGCGAGTCTGACGCCTTACCGATCGGGCTACCACGGCCTAATATACATACATTCATGAGGACTGCCGTACTATGCGTTTTGCCTCCTGACAAACACAGAACAGATTTATGGCACAGAGAGGATGAAATAACATCCATGGGCAAGGTGGGACTCGAACCCGCGACAACTTGCTTACGAGGAGAATACTCTATCTCTAGGCCTACGTGGAGCCCATAAGCCGCATTTTAGCGAGGAAAAGTTCTTTACAAAACCCTTTGGTTATGTTTCCTTTTATTGATTGCCTATGTCTAACGATAGTGACTCCATTATTTTGGTTGGAAGATGTTGTTTTCTTCAGTTAAGTGGCCTCAAAGTATAGTTTTTAATACATTTCCTCGTCATTTTAACCTGTATTACTTCAGCTTAAATGTAACACCGCGAAATAAATCGCTGCTTGAAATGAACAGTGGCATATCTGCAAAAATCGATTTTTTTTATTACATCAAAAAGTTCATTTTTTTAAACTCTTTCTTGTGGTAATATCGGCATATCTCTGGTTTCAAAATATCACGCAGCAATCGCTAGTGTCGTTGTGCATAGTCGGTATTTTGGCACGCTTCTCCTAGTAAACAACGACACATTGTGTTGTTGCGTTGCTGCCGCTATGGAGTCCTTTCACCACCAGAGAGCGCTGCTGGTGAAAGTCACGTGATGGACTTGTTTACATTTCATATTCCGTGATTGTTAATGGTAATATTTCAACGTACCAACTTGTATTTTCTTCTTTTTTACTGTTCGAAATGGCTGAGCCTACTCATTCCATCGTTGATCAGCCGTTGTACTTACTTAAATTTGGAATGATGAATATTTTGGAGTATGGAGAAAAAGTTTCTCGAAGTTACGGTGATAAAAGTGTATCTGGGCATCGCTATGTAGAAGTAAATAAAAAAGGCCTTGCGATGTTCAAAGAGAAGTTCGTATCATCGATACGATTTAAAACTCCGAATCACGTCAATGATTTTTTTACAGTTTATGCTAAAGTCAAGGCTGAAATGAGAAAAAAAGTTAACTATGACGTGGAAGTAAAAATAAATCATGGAAACAACGAGGTAAGTTAAACGATTTTTATCTAAATTCTTTGCTGTTATGTCAGTGACTTAAATGCTTCTTTTAAAAATAAATAAAATAAAGCACACACATTCAAAATTCACCTATTTAAAATCTTTTTTTTTTTTTAATATTTTTTTTATTTGAGCATTACAGGTGGACACATCAGAAGCTACCTATTAAAAATAAATTATTTGAGCTGCTTATTTACCTGCTTTATAAGTTGAAGACACATTGTCATACTCAGGAAAAAACAGTTATTTTACACTGAAAAAGCTATCTATAACAAATAATCTTCATCCTCTATTACACAGTTGTGTTTAAATTTTTCTTAAAAATCAAAATGCGATTGTAGAATGTTTTATGTTTACTACTAATAACTTCAGCAGAAAAAGGAGCTATTGCTGAAAACATAAATCATGTTACCTGACATCAGGCATGACATATTACCTAATATTTACTGTATGAAGATACTGTATTTGAAAATCTATTTTTACGCTAACTTCGAATTGCAAATTTGTAATTTACAGTAAAATTTAACTGTGCAACAGCACATATTAGTTCTATATTAAACTATTCAATTTGACGGTTGGAAGTGTTGAGTGAGAGCAAGTGAAGCAAAAGCATAAAAATATGCAACTGAGGGCAAAAAAATTGGTACTGGGTCCTATAGCTGGTAGCAGTAGGCGTGGTTTCAGCTCTTTTTGACAAAAACTTTGTTCTTGTTTAGATACTGTTGACTGTTGGAACCCGATAATAAAAAATTTTGCTAACCATTTTTTGATACAATTGTGCATTTTGCAAAAGTGGTCACAAATTAAATCACATAAAATTTTAGACAATCTTGAAACTCTTGTATTTGATATTAAAAAGAATAAGAAGCAAAGTCTTAAAACTAAATTTTTTTACTCTATTATACTTTTATTTACTACTATTTGAATTGTGATTATTTTTTCTTAAACTAATTTTTTGGTTTCGTAGATTCTCGAACTGAAATGTGAATGTCCTGCTGGAAGAAACCCTGCTTTATGCAAGCATTCATATGCACTTTTGTATGCTTTAGATGAGTATAGTACGCGTGAAATGTATTATGCTCCAACCGAGAAGTTGCAAACATGGCATCAACCACGCCCAAGGAAGGTAATTATAAAATATAGAATTATAACTAAGTTATGGTGGTGTTTGAAATAAGAAATTTAAATAAGGAGAGAGTTGTAAAATAGCTTTGTGACTCAAATGCATGTTTAACCCATTAATGCCTTGTGTCCCTTTAGAGGCCCCTGAAACTTATATAAATCAACCGTGCCTAATAAATTTGACAAAAGAATACTTTGAAACGTATTTTCCCTTTATTATGTATTCAACTAGTAGCAGCACAATAATTTATTTATTAATACATTATTAATTATACATTAACTTTAAGTACACCAAACATCTTTGAAAACTTATTGCTATTTTTAATGTAATGCAGGTGTTCTCAGAGATGGATTAAGTAGATTATCACATGATCTGTGTAATGTGTTTTAAATTTTAAAACAAAATATTTGTTGATTTTATGAATTTTGAAGGCTATGTGATGTATATGTTACTGCCTAAGTATAGAACTCAGGCATTCTATAGAATGGCGAACAAATTATGCCAAGGCATTCTGTAAAATATCGGACGCAATCCTATGCATTCTATAGAATGCCTGAGTTTCATACTTAGCCGGTAACATATACATCAGGCTTGGGACTCTTTTGTCAATACTGCAATACTTTCTGTGCTTAAGAATAAATGATTTCAATACTACCTTTCTTTTCTTTTCTACTGTAGAAAATTTCATTTCATTTCATTTCACCCTCCAGGGTCCCCCGTACCTACCAGCTTAGTGGTTTAACCGGGATAGGGCCCTGAAGAGCGCTCTGTTCTTAATTTTGAACCAGAACCTAGGGTCGAGCAAACCATAGGCCCTAGCACCCCCAGAGGTATCGTTTCACTTGGAGGACTTTGTGACCACGACATTTTTAACGCCTCCCAGTCACCATTAATCAAGACGGTGGATCTTTGATCGGCTGGGATCGAACCTGGGTCCTTTCGGACACAAGTCCGATGCCTTACCGATCGGGCCACCACGGCCATACTGTAGAAAATTATAGTTATGAGGAAAATATTCTGCAAGATTTATTCTTGAGTATTTATAATTACAGTAGAACCTGTTTTATCCGAACCTTGATTAACCGAAACTGTCTGTTAACCGAAGTCAGTTTCTTCAGTTTTTTTTCCTTATTAACCGAAACTCTCTGTTAACCAAAGTCGGTTTCTTCACTTTTTTCTCCTTCAAAATTTTCTCTAAACAAAAATGCAATTTTAAAGTTTTCCCCCCACATTCCTTTTGTATACAAACCATCCTTTACAAACTACGAATGCCAATAAATATTTTGGAATTCTCTTTTTTTATAATTCCTTCTGGCAGGCTCAATTCTCAATATGAGTGTATTCTTCCCTACCTTCAGTTTTTTTTATAAATAAATTTATTTCTATTCATAAATTTAATTTTATTTAACAGTAAAAATGACCATAATGACAGTTCGGTGATGACATTAGATATTAAGCTAGATGTTAATTGATAATTCTTGGTTATCCAAAAATTTTGCTTATCCGAAGTAGGTTCGGTCCCTATTACTTTGGATAATCGAGTACATGTTTTTGCTCTTAGTTATTTCATTAATCATAATTAATGAAGCATAAATGTGATTATTTAGTATTCATACAAGGGATAAAACAAATAAAAAATAAAAAAGAGGGTACTTTAAAGTGCTTTATTTTTATTTCATCTTCAGATGAGGATCCATGATTAATTTTAATAAAGACAGTTAAAAGCTTGTATTTCCATGTTAAATTGCATTTTCTTTTTTTAGGTAACACCCAAAAAAGCAAAAGAACTTTTTGGAAAGAAACACTCCCATGTGCAGCTAAAAAGTTCTGTCAATTGGAGCGCCCTCCAAAACTTATCCCCAATGTTTAATGTGGCAGCAAATGCTGAAGATATTAAATACAGCATGACACTACCTTTACCTGCAATAGCATATGCAGGTAAGTTATCTGAAGGACTCCCATTAACTTTAACGTTTGAAGAAACTTTGTTCCTTCATACAAATTTAGTCTTCTCCGTAGATGACGCGATCATGTTGGAAAAAAAAACTGTTGGGCAATGCTCCAATGAGTTATGGCGTAAAGAAAGAAAAAGTCGCTTGACTGCATCCAAGTTCGGTTTAATATCAAAACGGCAGTCTGCCTTTGAAGCTCTGGCGATGCAGGTGTACGAGTCGAACTTCAAAGACTTATCACACATTCCAGCAATTGCACATGGCAGAAAATTTGAAGGCTATGTAAAAAATATTTTGAAAAATATTTTTTCAAATTTCATGACTCGAGAAACTGGCTTGGTGACCCACCCACTTTATCCATATTTGGGTGCGTCCTCTGATGGGCTGATGCATACAGAAGATGATATAAAAGTGATTGAAATTAAATGCAGTTACAATCCAGAAAATTTATCTCTTGGGGAACTTTTGAAAAGGTCCAGTTTCTGTTTAGAAGAAAAAGATGGCATCTTGGGCTTGAAGAAAAGCCACGAGTATTATTACCAAGTTCAAGGGCAAATGGGACTAAGTGGCCTAAAGAAATGTTTGTTTTCCCTTTTTTACAAAAGAAATGAACCTTTATGTGTAAAAGAAGTGGATTTTGACGAAGAGTTTTTTCAAACTATGGTTGAAAAGTTAAAAAACTTTTATTTTGACCATTACTTAAAAAAATTAATGAATTGTTAAAATCCGTAGTATAGTAAGCAGGGTTGATACAAATCATGATTTTTTTTTATTTTTTTTAATCAAGAAAATTGTTTTTATTTGATTTAAATCAGTTTTTTTAAATTGATTTTCTTTTTTAAAATTTAAATAGAAATTTTGAAATTTAAAATTATTTAGGTTATCTTTCCTACTAAAAAATTAAATTGTTAGTCAGATGTCTAAATCAGAAAATTTTCTTTTTAGTAATACATATAATTTCTCTCAAAACAATCTGCTTATTTTAGTTATCTATATCATGTAAAGGATGCTTCGTTGTTAATTTAGATATTTTACCACTTCAAACAAATAATTATTAGAGAGATGAAGTAGATTAAAGGCTAAGTTCATTAATTTTTATTTATTTATAAAATGTTTTTCTTTTTAAAATTATTCATTAATTTTATTTATTTATTTTTTTAGTGACAGGAGTTAAGCTTAAGGATTTGTAAATAAAAACAAGTTTTGCTGCTTCGTTGTTTTCCCGAGTCCGTTTTGAACTTCAGTATCATATAAAGGAGGCCTCGTGTTAATTTAGATACTTTACTACTTCAATCACATAATTATTAGAGAGATGAAGTAGATTAAGGGCTAAGTATATAAATTTTTATTTTTTTATGAAATGTTTAGTTTATTATTATTATTTATTTATTTATTTTCAGT
>JAXGGA010025109.1:0-11035 GCA_038373865.1 Uloborus plumipes | reverse complement strand
GCAGATGCTTTTATGAGAACGTCATGTTGGAGAGCATAGTTCCAGAAAGAAACTATGTCTGCACTGCTAACGAAGGTAATACACACTCTATTCCGTCTGTTTCTGCTTGATATAGTTAATCCCACTAGTCTACAAAAAGAAAAAGAAAAAAAAAAAAAAAAAAAAACTAAGAAACCAAACTAAGACCCAAGAATCTGGAAGTCTGGGGTTTGAGCAAAATCTTGCCAAAGTAAAAGTTGAAATCAGGTGACTAAGACTTATGCTTTTCAGCAATTTGAACTGAGAAGGGCGGTTTGGCCTAATTAGGAGCATAGGTCAATCACTAAGGCCAATTCTGAGCAAGATTTACACAAAATAAAAGAAGGGGGGGGGGGGAGAAACGCCAAAAATTCTTCATAATCATTTATAAAAACATATTAAACACGCTTTTAAATAACTAAAAACATTGTAAAAAAGTCCTCTATCTATATGGAATGTTTGTATATATTTATATATATTTGTTTGTATGTTTGTATATTTGTTCCTTATACAAATCCACAGTTTTCGTCGGATTTTCATCAAACTTAGCACTGAGGTTCTTTGATACACTAGAATTATTACGCGGGAATTTGAAATGCTAAAAAAAATCCAAAACGCTCAAATTCAAATTTTTCGCCTCAAAATGGCCATTTTCTTTCAATTTTGAATATATAGAGTAATTGAAATAAGCTTTTAAAGCATACAAATTGATGAAATTTAATACATTTAAATATGAGTATTTTCCAACAAAGATGACAATTAATAATGAATTATCAATTTAAGGCTCACCTATTTCATTTTATCATGAATCATGAAATAAGTTAAAAACAATTATAATTAGCTATGTTGCATTATTAAGCACCCGGGCAACGCCGGGTAATAAGCTAGTATTTTAATAGGAATGAGAGAGATCTATCGTCCTATTTGGGGCACTGATAATTCGCTCATTTCCGTCTTTAGGTGGATTTTGCTTACAGTGTGTGCAGCAAATACACATTTTTTATGTATGAAGTACAATTTTTTTTGACTATCAACTAAAAAATCCTGTGTTTTTATTCAATTAATTATTTTTTTTACTTTCTTTTTTTTATTATAGAGAACTGCGTCTCTTCTGTTCTAAATGATCGTTGGAACAAAAAGTTTCATTGCAAATGCCCTCTACCGTGCAGGTAAGGCATATTTATAGCTTTAGGGTCATTCCGTAGTGACTAACGTAACATTCAGAGCTGATTTTGTAACTGATTTTACTTGTAACTTAAAGGATAAAAAATATTTTTTAGTTATGCTGGTGGATTTACAATGTACATGGTATCTAAGTATCATTTCTGCTAAGAATTCAAAACAAAACTACTGACAGTAGATATTTTTTCAACCAAAATAGCATCGTGACTAAGGTAACATTTTTGCAACCCTGAAAATGAATGCTCATGTTGTGAGGCAAACATTTCTCAAAGTTAAGCAAGTGTTGTTGATTAAATTGAATGATAAAATTGAAAAACGTGTAAAGTTGGCTTTTAAAAACATAAAACATATTTATTAAATCTTATTTTTTTTTTAGTCTTGAGTGTCACTTTTACTCAAGATGGAGTGTGACTAACGTAACCATCGAATAACAAGCAGTAAACACACTACAAACTATTTGTTATGGCTAATCTCAGTGATAATTACAACACTTTTTCAATTTTCTTTAACTTCTTATGTTGTATGATTTTAATTAATTAATTTATTTTTTGATACTTTTTTCACTTTGGTATTTTTTTTTTCCTTCGGCTGAGGTTGACATTTCTGTGGAATGACCCTTTAGTATAACCGTAAGTTATTCGTAAATGCACAAACCCAGTCCCCTTTTATTTAGGAACCTTAGTGCAAGGGACCGTACACTGTAAGAAATGAATTGTTGTTTTTACAGTATAACATAGTTAATTTTATAGCAATAATCTGTAAAAACTACTAATTTTACAGTAATAAACTGTAAAATGGCTGCTTTTAGTCCTAAACTGTAAAATTGCTAATTTTGCTGTAATAAACTGTGAAATTGCTAATCTTAGTTTATCACCGCGCACTTTACAGTTTTAAACTGGCTCAAACTGTAAACTGGCTAAAACCTCAGATGCCAGTATTATTCTGTTGCTTTCACAGTATAATATTTAATGTAAAGGCCCAGTTTCCTAGGAGTGAAATCGTCGATCTCTGGCGAGGCGACAGACGCCGCCGCCTTCTGCGCATGCGCCTGAGCCGCAGATTGACGTCGCTTCACGCCACGCTCCAATCAAACTGGTTCTGATTCCAGCGTGCGTCGCGCCCGGCGACGATTATACACTGTTAAAAAAATTTCCTGAAAATAATGAAAAAATATACGGCAGCTGAGTTGCCGGAGTGTTTCCGTTTCGTTAATTATATTTCCGTTATTTTGAGAAATGTCCTGAAATATTTCGTTAATTATATTTCCGTGATTTTGAGAAATGTCCATTCGTCATTTTTCCGTTCGTCACTTTTTCGTTTCTCAATTCTCCGTTCTTAATTTTTTCGGTTCTTTTTATCCCCGCTTATACTTATATACAGGGCGTCCACTCCTATCGTGGACCAATAGCTAATTTCTTAACCGTTAGAGATAAGCATATAGTTCATTTAGGAAAAAATCTCTAAATTACGAAAGGAATTTTGGGTCTATTCAATGTTTTTCAAAAAATCAAATTTTGAAAGAGCTACGAAATTTAGATTTTTATACAGCCCCCCAGTCCTATCAATCATATTTAGTAAAACATTCTTGACACTGTAACGTTTAAAACTAAAAAAAAATCACTGTTCTACCACAAAAATTGACCGAGTTATGACGTTTTGAAAAATCAAAATTTTGCATTATTTCATGACGTCATCGGTGAAGCGATCTCTCATGAAATAATGCAAAATCTTGATTTTTCAAAACGTCATAACTCGGTCAATTTTTGTGGTAGAACAGTGATTTTTTTTTAGTTTTAAACGTTACAGTGTCAAGAATGTTTTACTAAATATGATTGATAGGACTGGGGGGCTGTATAAAAATCTAAATTTCGTAGCTCTTTCAAAATTTGATTTTTTGAAAAACATTGAATAGACCCAAAATTCCTTTCGTAATTTAGAGATTTTTTCCTAAATGAACTATATGCTTATCTCTAACGGTTAAGAAATTAGATATTGGTCCACGATAGGAGTGGACGCCCTGTATATATGCAAGATGGAAAATTATTTAAATTTTGCAAATTAACAAGCGCTTTTATAGCAGCTTAATATTAATAGCAAATTATGTATGGAATAAATTAGTCCTTTAAGTGTAGCAAAATGTGTAGAACAACAAATACACAAATTGAAATTTTAAAAAACTTTAGAGAAATATTTGAAAATTTGCGAATCAATATAAACATACAAAAAGAACAAACATGGGTAATCACGGGTAATGTGCTGCCTTATCTTTTTCGTTTGTTCTTTTTATATGTTTATATTGTTTCGCAAATTTTTAAATGTTTCTCTAAAATTTCTTAAAATTTCAATTTGTTCATTTGTTGTTTTTTCCAATCTACACATTTTGCGCCACTTAAAGGACTAATTTATTGAACTTCCATACATAATTTGCTATTAATATTAAGCTTCTATAAAAGCGCTTGGTTAAATATGGTGGATGATGATAATGATGGAAAATTATTTAATTTAAATAATTTTCCATCTCGCATACACATATATATATAAAGTATTTTACACTGAAGTGACAAAAGTCATGGGATAGCAATATGCAAATTTTCAGATGGCAGTAGCATCGCATAGAACAGGTATAAATGCGCAGTGCTTTTACAGAGCTTTCATTTCTGTTCAAGTTATTCATGTGAAGAGGTTTTAACGTGATGATGACCGCACGACGTGAATTAACAGACTTTGAACGCGGAATGTTAGTTGGAGCTAGACGCATGGGTCATGCCATTTCGGAAATCGTTAGAGAATTCAACATTCCCAGATCCACTGTGTCAAGAGTGTGCCGAGAGTATGAAATTTCAAGCATAACATCCCACCATGGACAGCGCAGTGGTCGACCGCCTGCACTTAAAGATCGAGACCGGCGACGTCTGCAAAGAGTCGTAAATTCTAACAGACAAGCAACACTGCGTCAAATCACCGTAGAAATCAATGTGGGACGTACAATGGACGTGTCTGCTAGAACTGTGCGGAGAAATTTGGATTTCTTGGGCTATTCCAGCAGAAGACCGACTCGAGTACCTTTACTGACAGAACGACATCGCTTGCAGCGACTCTCGTGGGCACGTGAGCATATCGGTTGGTCCCTAGATGAATGGAAAACCGTGGCCTGGTCCTATGAGTCACGATTTCAGCTGGTAAGAGCCGATGGTAGGGTTCGAGTGTGGCGCAGACCCCACGAAGCCATGGACCCAAACTGTCAGCAAGGCACTGTTCAAGCTGGTGGTGGCTCCGTAATGTTGTGGGCTGTTTTTTCATGGCATGGACTTGGTCCTTTAGTGCGACTGGACCGAACATTGACTGGAAATGCTTATGTGCAGCTACTTGGAGATCACTTGCAGCCATTCATGGACTTCATGTACCCAAACAACGATGGGATTTTTATGGATGACAATGCGCCATGTCACCGGGCCACAACTGTTCGCAATTGGTTTGAAGAAAATTCTGGACAATTCCAACGAATGATTTGGCCACCTAGATCGCCCGACATGAATCCCATTGAGCATTTATGGGACACCATCGAGAGGTCTGTTCGTGCCCAAAATCCGGCCCCATCAACGCTTTCACAATTATGGACGTCTATCGAGACAGCATGGCTCAATATTCCTGCAGAAGACTTCCAACGACTTGTTGAGTCCATGCCACGTCGAGTTGTTGCACTTCGCCGGGCAAAAGGAGGGCCGACACGATATTAAGAGGTATCCCATGACTTTTGTCACTTCAGTGTATATATATATATATAAAAAAGTTGAACACTGAAATAACATAAAAGTGACAAGCATGTTTGTCGACAGAAAGACGGGTATGGAATTTGAGTAAAATATGGGAAAATGAGAAATAGAAAAATAGAGCAACGAAAAAATTAGCTTAAACTAGCTCACCGGAAAATAAAAAAATATAAGACAAAACGATGCGCAAAAATGTAAACTTTAAAACTCTTACGAATTTTGTTTTTTAGAAAAGTTTAAATGTCCGCTCATACTTCAAACCCTTAAACATCTTGCCTTTTAAAAAAAATACTAAAAAGCAATACAAGGATTGGCTTTTTTTTTCATAAAAAATTTTAGTTCATCAGTTTCGAATAAAATACTCAAATATTTTGAAGATGGAATGATCAATGCATAGTATTTCTAAGCGCTTAACTTCAAAAAATTAAAGTATTAACAAGGTGCATGAAATATTTTCTCTAATGTTTGAATAAAAATTAAGTTCTTCCGAAAGTTCTTTTCTTTTCTGAATTTGAAACATTCGTGGTTCCTTTAAAAAAAAGTCCTGTATTTCAACCGATTTCCTCCATTTTCATATATTTACGTTATGGTGTTCATAGTGATCAACACTTTCAGAAATGCACTCTCAAAATTGACGATATATTCTTTGTTTTTGATGAAATCACTTTCAAGAATATACCCCGAGCGAACATTTCGTCAAATTAAAGAAACTGCTTTCATCATTTTTTGGGAATGAATTTCGTCAAATGTAGCGAATTATTTCTTTATCCTAGTTTCGTTAAATTGAGAATCATTTTCGTAGTTTTGACAACATTAATTTCGTCACATTAACTTTGTTGTAGTTGAGCATGTTCGTTTATTCAAATTTTAAGTATTTGGTTTTTTATTTTCGTTAATATTGTATCATATTCGATTAAATCATAACTCTATGATTTTATAACCATAATTTCTTTTTATATGTGGTCTCCCACAACATAAAATATTAGAAATTGTAGAGGAAAAGAGGCACATGATAAAATTTGATTTTATCAATGTAGAAATTCAGATGTTTAATTTCTTTAAAAAAACAGCAGTTGTCATTAACTACCTTTTTCTTATTTTGCTCTGTTAACAATGCAGGAATAAAATTTTTAGAATCAATGCAGTAAATCACAAGAAAACAGTACAGGTACGACTCATGAATGCAGTGAATTAGTAGATCAATAGGTTGATTCAGAGGAAAACATTTTCTGAAAATAATTCGTTTTATTTTTTTAATGCACGATAGCTCTGATTTGATTGTCCGAACTTTTAATGACGCTTAAATAAAGACTTATACATTGTTTTTTTTATTCATTTTTTAATAGGCATTGAGCTAATGGTTAAAACAAATGTGTAAATGAAGTAAAGTCTTAAAGTAAAAAAGTTAAGTTTTGAGACTAAGCTTTTAAATCTTGATATAAAATTACAAAAATCATTTCACTAAATTAACTTAAGTCTGGACTCAGATTAAAATAAAAATAGCAGTATAACAAAAATAACTAGTTAATTATCATTAAAAAATATGCATTACAATATACATAGGATTTGAACCAAGCGAATGCATTTAAATAAGTGCCAATTCTATTAATGTAAATAATAAAAACAAACAATGTAAAATAAAAATATTTATTTACAAAATAATGATACAAACATTCTTTCACTAGAAAACTCAGTCATGTTTTTTGTTTAAAGGTTTTAAAGTTTTGGATGAACAACCCTTTTCCCAAACATTGTTTGCACTTGGATTCCTTAGCTTGGGAGTTTCCCCAAATAATGCCCTACAAAGACAATACAATGAGAAAACATAAGTTTTGATTTAACACAGCAGCTCATACTAAACAGTGTAAATCAGAATGAAGCATTTAAATAAACAATTTTTCTCTGTCCCTTCTTATTATATCTTGACAAGGAATTTTTTCCCAGTTTCTCGGAAATTAAAAGATCTTCGTAATAAAATAATTAAGAGATATTACTCAAAATTAAGCTCTTAAAGGGACCACTTTAATTCACTTAAGTATTTTATAGTTCTTTAAAGAACATATGGGAAAACAATGCAGCTGTAATACAAACTTAAGAGGAAATTTCAAGGAAAAAACAATTTGGCATCAAGTGCCAATACTGGACTGTTTTACAAAGGGTATGTAAAATTTACCTGACACAAATATTGAAAACAACCAAACATTTCTTTAACTTCACTACATTTCAATTTTAAATATGAATATATACAATAGAGTATCACAATTTTTTTTTTTGGAAATTCAAAATTTCAAGTTAACAAAAAGTTGTCACTATATTCACATAGTTACCGAAAAAATTTATTTTGAAATTGAAAACTCTTTAGGTATGCCGGGGATCACCTTGAAGTTTCAAGTCCCTATTTCAAAATGCAGTACTTCAATGTTTGTACTTATTGGTACAATAATAAAAATTATTCTGTAGGATAGGTAAATATTCTAAAAATATGACAGACTAGCAAAAATGTGATGTTTTTTTATAACTATTTATGGAAATCTAAAAGTTAAATTTTAGCTACAATACATTTTTTATTGATAGATTACTTTTTAAGTAGTCCATTTTTGCACTTAAATAATTATTTTTGCTTTAGATATAATTTATACATTCTTTTAAAAAATCATCGTTTTTACTAAAAAACTTGAAACTTCAAGGTAATCCCGCATACCTAAATATTTTTAAAATTTTCAAATTTTTTTGGTAACTATGTGAATATAGTGGCAACTTTTTATCAACTTGAAATTTTGAATTTCCCCCAAAAAAATTTTGTAATACACCCTTATATACAATAATGATCTTTTGTAGCGCTTGAGAGAGCAGCAAAGGAGATGGGACTTGTTATCAATGCGGACAAAACAAAATTTTTGATATCGACTAATAAATCTCCCGATTTGTCTTCTTTGAAGACAGGTAACTACACCTTTGAAACCGTAAAACAGTTTAAGTACTTGGGTACTCTGATCTCTTCTACGAACGATCTGAAAATTGAAGTAAATAATAGAATCTTTCTGGCTAATAGAAGTTTCTTCGGCCTCAGAAACCAATTCACCTCAAAGTTCATTTCACTAAAAACAAAACTGAGCCTCTATAAAACTTTAATCAGGCCTATTATTCTGTATGGATTTTTGAAAGAAAAATTCTAAGAAAAATCTTTGGACCTACTCAAGAAGACAATAGATGGAGAATCCTGAATCATGAGATAAACAGAAAGAACGACAAATTTGCCGGAACTGACATCGTAAGAGTTATAAAAGCCTCACGTATTCGGTGGCTAGGACATCTTTTTAGACATAATGATGCTGTCTCTACCAAAAAAGTGACTTTTGCAAAAATTGAAGGGATTAGACGTCGAGGACGACCACCCACTCGATGGTTGGATGATGTGGAGAATGACCTAAAACTAATGGGAATCAATCGATGGAGGGCTGTTGCGACTAATAGGGTCAGCTGGAGGAAAGTCAGCAAGTCGGCCTTGGCCTGCAAAAGGCTGTTGAGCGTTTGATGATGATGATACAATAATGATAGCAGGAAACAGAGTTTGACCAAAGTGCCAAAGCTTCAGCTACTATGTACATGTTATGCTTTAGCATCCAACACGCAATCACCAATGTAAATTATCCAGATATTTATTTTCCAGTGAACCCAATTTACACATAATGCCAAGCTTTGAGTATAATATATTGAAATATATATATATATACACTGAAGTGACAAAAGTCATGGGATAGCAATATGCAAATTTTCAGATGGCAGTAGCATCGCATAGAACAGGTATAAATGCGCAGTGCTTTTACAGAGCTTTCATTTCTGTTCAAGTTATTCATGTGAAGAGGTTTTAACGTGATGATGACCGCACGACGTGAATTAACAGACTTTGAACGCGGAATGTTAGTTGGAGCTAGACGCATGGGTCATGCCATTTCGGAAATCGTTAGAGAATTCAACATTCCCAGATCCACTGTGTCAAGAGTGTGCCGAGAGTATGAAATTTCAGGCATAACATCCCACCATGGACAGCGCAGTGGTCGACCGCCTGCACTTAAAGATCGAGACCGGCGACGTCTGCAAAGAGTCGTAAATTCTAACAGACAAGCAACACTGCGTCAAATCACCGTAGAAATCAATGTGGGACGTACAATGGACGTGTCTGCTAGAACTGTGCGGAGAAATTTGGATTTCTTGGGCTATTCCAGCAGAAGACCGACTCGAGTGCCTTTACTGACAGAACGACATCGCTTGCAGCGACTCTCGTGGGCACGTGAGCATATCGGTTGGTCCCTAGATGAATGGAAAACCGTGGCCTGGTCCGATGAGTCACGATTTCAGCTGGTAAGAGCCGATGGTAGGGTTCGAGTGTGGCGCAGACCCCACGAAGCCATGGACCCAAACTGTCAGCAAGGCACTGTTCAAGCTGGTGGTGGCTCCGTAATGGTGTGGGCTGTTTTTTCATGGCATGGACTTGGTCCTCTAGTGCGACTGGACCGAACATTGACTGGAAATGCTTATGTGCAGCTACTTGGAGATCACTTGCAGCCATTCATGGACTTCATGTACCCAAACAACGATGGGATTTTTATGGATGACAATGCGCCATGTCACCGGGCCACAACTGTTCGCAATTGGTTTGAAGAAAATTCTGGACAATTCCAACGAATGATTTGGCCACCTAGATCGCCCGACATGAATCCCATTGAGCATTTATGGGACACCATCGAGAGGTCTGTTCGTGCCCAAAATCCTGCCCCATCAACGCTTTCACAATTATGGACGTCTATCGAGACAGCATGGCTCAATATTCCTGCAGAAGACTTCCAACGACTTGTTGAGTCCATGCCACGTCGAGTTGTTGCACTTCGCCGGGCAAAAGGAGGGCCGACACGATATTAAGAGGTATCCCATGACTTTTGGTCACCTTCAGTGTAATTTGGTGTATTATCCTATACTAATAATCGAGAGATGTTTGTAATGTCGAAATCGCCCCGGAATTAATAAACTCCGGTAAACTTGGGGGTCTGGGGTTTTTGGCCACGGGGAATCGATTGGCACCGGTTTTGAAGCGCTACGGTCGAAAAGTTCGGAGTTACAGATAGGATTCATTAAATGTTTGAGAAGATTTCTTACTACGCCATTTTCTTTATGATTTCTCTTATTGTTACCGTTTCATAGCAACCGCGTGCTAACAATGGATTTCATTAGAGCCGCTATATAGATAGGCCGACGCATCAAGATTAAGTTTCACCACTTTGGATCCAATTCCTTAACTTTTACTTTCAAATTTTCATTGTTGCGGAGTAGGGTTACCAGAAAAAAGTTTTGGCACATTGCTAAGCTTTGCCAAATCCACGTGCCGCTAATAATTGCTCACAGTGAAAAATGACCAAAACGCGATTACTAGCCAGAAAAGACAACCACTCAAACACACAAACACGCGCTGGATCCAAAGTGGTGAAACTTAATCTTGATGCGCCGGCTCGTATATATAGGGGCCTTAGATTTCATATTTAATCCCATCAGCGTAAATTTATGTTTTTATGGTATTTGGCAAATAATTTTTGGCAATATGTTAGAATTGTTATTGCTTTTGAAATTTAAAAGAGATCGATCAAAATAAAGTTAGAATTGGGTATGGGCAGCGGTAGAGCCGCTATATAGACAGGCCGACGCATCAAGCTTAAGTTTGGATCCAACTCATAAACTTTCACTTTCATTTTTTATTGTTGAGGAAATAGGGTTACCAGAGTAAAGTTTCGGGACATTGCCAAGCTTTGTTAAATTTACGTAAAAAGTTACCAAAAAGCGATAACTGGCCAGAAAAGACAATCCTCACACAAGCGCTGGATCCAAAGTGGTGATTTTGATGCGTCGGCTCGTCTATATATGGGCCTGATGCCGCGGTAGTCCAATCGGTTAGTCGTCGGACTCGTAACCGGAGGGTCTCGGGTCGATCATTTAGCCGCCGATCAAAGATCCACCGTCTTCATTAATGGTTGCTGGGGGACGTTAAAAATGTTCGTGGTCACAAAATCCTCCAA
>JAXGGA010025108.1:0-11036 GCA_038373865.1 Uloborus plumipes | reverse complement strand
CAATTTTTGTTTTCTCTTTATCATTGTAGTTACGTTACTGCAATTGATAAACCGCAGTAATATGTCCCTTTTCTATAGAAACATTCTTATTCATTCTCTCATTAGAACCTATGTTGCGTTTTAGTCCTTTAAATAGGCTTGTTCACTTATACGTCTCTCTCACTTATGCGCCTTTTTCTGTCGGTCTCTTGGGCCGGCGCATAAGTGAGAGTTCAATGTACTATGAAATGGGGGTGCCATTGTCTTGAGAGGTTTGAATTCTATATCTCTATCTCTACTAATAATAAAGCTGAAGGTAGGTCTGTCTTTTCTTCTTTCTGTCTGTCTGTGACCAGCGTAGCGCCAAAACCGTTCAATCGATTTTCTTAAAATTTGGCACAAAACTCAAAACGTTTTTTCGAAAATTCTATTTCGTTCTTTTTCTATTCTAATTCTTAGATCATTTTTCATACTAATTCAATAAAATGGGGAAGGAATATTTTATACACATTTTCAAGTCCTATGTCATTGAAAGCTTAAAATTTTCTGCTAAAAATGATATCAATTAGAAGTTTCTACAAGCATTAGAAGATCTGTAGTAATTGTTTTTAGAATCCCGGAAATTCAAGGCTTACCTTGAGCAAAGCAAGTCAAACCATTTTACAATGGTTAAGCTCGAGAATAAAATTTGAAAATAAAGATGAAATAAATTATTTTATCACAACGGAAATTAACTTTTCATGTTGTTACTATGGTTACGTTTTATAACTTTTTTTGTTTCGTTCTTTTCCCTTAATAATTTTCAAAATGTATTTGTTTTTGTAGCAATTCAAACTCATAGTCTTATTAAAATGAGTTACTTAACTGTTGAAAAAAATCGTCTGTTTTTATTTTCTCAGTTTTTAAGGAATTAAAACTCGGCAAGTAATTAAAAATATCGTAAAAATTGCGATATTGCAACGTTCTTTCTAAAGTGTTTCATTTCGGAAAATGTATTATTTTGTTTTTAAAGCTAGGAAAGGAAACTTTCTTCTTCTTTCAAATTTTGGTAATAGTCCGTGGAGTTAGTGCAAACATATTTCATTTCCGGATACCAGTCTGAAATTTTATGTGGGGCTTAAATTCACATAGGAGGACAAAAAAACGCCGGGAGACACTTGATCGGAGGTCAAGGTCATTCCGTGATGACGTCATCAAAATGGCCGCTTTTACAGGTAAATACGTTCGTTTAACTGCTTAAAACTCCATCATAGATTGAAATATTGCAAAACTCAAATATATCATCTGAAAGCACTTTAAAAGAGCTATTTAGAAAGATTTAATTTTTCTTTCTGAAGTAGAGTTCTCACCTGTAATGACGTCATCAAAATGGCCGCTTTTACAGGTAAATATGTTTGTTTAACTCCCCCTAAAACTCCATCATAGATTCAAATATTGCAAAACTCAAATATATGATCTAAAAGCTCTTTAAAAGAGCTGTCTAGAAAGATTTAATTTTTCTTTCTAATTTTAAGGGCCCACCTGTGATGACGTCATAAAAATGGCCGCTCTTACAGGTAAATACGTTCGTTTAACTCCCCCTAAAACTGTTGCTTTCTGTAAGCAACAAAATTGTTCTTATTTCCTCTTACGACTTATTTTTATGTCATACTTTTAAGGAATTATAGTTGAGTTATAACTAAAATAGAGTATTCTTTCTGCTCTATCAATTATTTAACAAATGAACTTTTAATTTTATACCACGGGCAAAGCCGTGCGGGTACCGCTGGTTAATATATATAAGACAGCACAAGAAAGATTTAAAGCACAAAAGAGAGAGGAAATAACACACAGCGTGCCGGCGGGAATCGAACCCACGACCTCTCTCTTTCGAAGCGAAACTTTAACCTCTGAGCCATCGAGGTCGCATAGTTTTCTAGTTAAAATTAAAAATGGGATTAAAAACTTTCAAAAATACGAAATCATAGTAGGAGCTTATGGGATAGAAATTTAATAAAATTAATTTAAAAAATATCAAAATTCATTGTTACAGTCTAAAGACATGTAAATTTATACAATTATCATTTATTCCGCAATAAGAACTTTAAATTATTTCAAGTACACTAGCCAAAAATAAGAATGAACATTTGCTAAAATCGTAAAATGTCCCCCGAGTGCTAATTGAGAGCCCTCTTGACAGAACTCTCATTCTGAAAAGAATCGGATTAAAGTGGAAAATGTCACTTAAATCACTCTTCTAATCACTCCATTATGTATTATGAAGATGGTGAACGTTTTTCAAAGCAGGTATCATGTTTCTAAGGCCTGTAAAAATCACTTTTATTTAATTACCGAGAGAATAAATTTTATGAGCTTATCACGTTTCTAATGGAACTCCTTGATAGCCCTAATTGCACGGCTGACAGCTTCATTTCTCAAATTTGCGAAATGTTCCAGCTTGTGACATCGAACGCTTAAATGTTATTAAGATTATTATATCAATCTGTTATTTTTATTAAGTATAATTTTGTTGATTGATGCTTTATTCAGGATAACAGAAAATTATTATCATTTTTTAGACCATTTTCCCGTAAAAATCGAGATATTAAAAAAAAAAAAAAAACCACCTTTGAAGAAGATAGAAGATGCAATACAGTTACGAGGTAGAATGCTTCGTAAAGCATTGTCAAAAACAAAATGTAAAAAAGTAATAAAGTAAAAAACTAAATAAACACTGAAAAAAAAAAAAAAAAAGAGAAACCTGAAAGTTAAATTTTAAGATAGGGGAAATGTGTAACTGTCGATTAATAGTTCAATTAAAGGTGATTTTGCTTCGAACAAACTTTGTGATAAAAAACTTTTGACGCTGAGGATTAAAAAAAAAAAAAAGCAGTTTTACCAAGGAATTTTTGAATATCAAGGAATTTTAGAATAAAAAAATCTTAGTATTAGCACCTGCAAAAGAAAAAAAATAACAACATATTTGAAGCATACGTAAATTTTGGACTTGCGGCTTTGATTCTGTCCAACTTTAAAGGGAAGTGCTTTTGAGGTAAAATATGTGAGTAGGAAATGTCACAGAAGGTTTAATTTATGAGGATCAATGGAAATTTCACAAAATATCACCAATTTATAGAGGGTCTTCGGCTATTCCCATCTGTTCTAGTAGCAGCTCTTTTGGGCCTTAAAAATTGGTCGGACATTGTAGAAGATTTTACAGAGCTTTTCTCCGAATTTGATATTTCTGTAACTGTTTCTTTGTTACAAAAGAACGCTTTGTTACAAAAGTATGAGAAGTCGTTACTGCCTTTGTATATAAAAAAAAATTGAATTTTTGCTGAGATGTTTCAGATTTTAACTCTAATAATTTGTTACAAAAGAAGAGGATCAGTTTTAACAGTGAAACATTTATGAAGTACCATGCCTAGAATATAGAAAAGAATGACAGATTTTGAAAAAGGTTGACAGAGAAGTTCAATTGGAGAGGTCACCGAAATTTTAATACGGGGCTCTGTAGAAGCTTTGCCAAAGATACAAAATTGTCAAGATAATAAAGCTGGTCGTTACCGCCCTAACATAGGCTACTGGAGAATTACGTGTAATACACTGCAAGCTCGGCTATACCATCAGAGACTGCTGTCTCACTGGTGTGTTAACTTTACTTTGACTACCAGTTTGTTTGGCACTCTTAACTTCTATAAGATTTTTTTTGTCTCCAGCTCGGTTGCTACCTATTCCAGACGGATGAGCTCTGTCAACTGCATTCTCTGGATGGTATAACCGAGCCGATAGTGTATTTCATGCAATTGTCAAGATAACGCTGGAATTGAAATCTCAATTTTCTTCTACATTTGGCATTACATCGCCAAATGTTAAGTGGGAGTCGAATCCGTCATCGTTTCGCAATTTCTAGACCAGTGTTTCCCAACCTTTTTGAGCTCATCGCCTCCTTTAAGACGCTGACTGACACATATCGCTCCCCCCTCGTAAGCGAACATCGATATCATTAAAAAATATAAGTACCTGACTTAAATTTGAAGTAACATGTAAGCAAGAAAACAGTTATAACCAATCACTTTTAAAGTAAAAATATTGACAAAAAAATAAAATACCTTTAATTTGTTTTCTTCAACAAAGCAAACTGATGTAAGCATTTGAAGGGTAACATTTTACTAAGATCATCGACGTACTTTTCAAAAAAACAGAAGTATATTGTTCAAGAAATTATTTTATTTTCTACACTGGAATTTGGGGGAATTAAAATCATTGAAACTAAAAATTTGAAGGAAAATAAATTGAAAGTCTAAAAATTCATAACATTGACAATGAGTGACAAAATACTTCCTGAGGTTCATCCGAGGTGCAAGGAGAAAGCTCTTGAACTTTAATTTGTTTCTTTCTTAACTTGTGAATAATTGTCTGAACTCTGAGTAACCGGTTTCGTACATTTTTACAATTTCGGGTTTCGCTACCCTTTTATTACTACTGTTTTCTCTTTCAGATACCCATCGCCTCCCTATTGCCCTTTAAGAATTCACCGCCCCTTTGAGGAGTCAAATCGCCACTTTGAGGGCGATCGTCCCCAGGTTGGGAACCACTGTTCTAGACCATTATCGACCACTGCTGACTTTTCGAGAACAGTCATTTCTGGTGTTTAAAAACTAGATAAAGAGAGTAGCCGACTGTATTTGAGATATTTCTTAGCATATAAAGTTATTTTATTAAACTGATCCTATAATAGCTGTTTAGTTGTACTTGACAGGAATTTGTTTCATATAAAAAGTGTTACATTTCAAATTAAAAAGTCACTCGAACTGAATTATTCTTTTAAAGATATTGAAAGGGAGTGAGGGAGCGAGGAGAAAGACGGACCAACAGACTGACACATATACATTTCATCACTTCCAACCCTACTTTAGATGTGTATTCTTTAATATTTATTTAATTAATAAGTTTATTTTCGACTTTTTAAAAAATATTTTTAATCGATATTTTTGCGATATACTAAGACTTTTTCCATGTGATTTTTTCTTTCTAAAAAAAGAAACCTTTATGAAAAGTAGCCTGAAAGGAATAAAAAAGAGGATCATCTCTATCATGATAGCCAGATAAAATATTTCCTTTACATTAAGTATCAAACCCGAGTTTCGTTATTACCGATTATAAGTTAATAACTGCACTTGGAATCTAAATCTTCCGGTTCTAAATATTTAGTTTAAAGAATGTTCTGCAACCAGACGCTTAAATGGCGTCCTCATGGGACAGAGTTCAGTGATTGGAAAGAAGTTTCAATAAATTTCTTTAAGAAACCAATGAAACTTCACTTCCTTTGTCGGTTGCCATAGCGATCGGCTCTCTTAACCTCAAGATAGCGATATTAATTTTCTCTAATCGAAACTTTTGTAATTTTTATTTTATTAGTCACTTGTATCTTTGTCGCAAACTAGTAGAGACATTTCTTTCAGGAGGTGAGGTAGAAATATATCTGCCTGATTCTTAAATAGTATTTAAGACTCAAAAAGTGAAGTAAAATGGGAAGTTTTAATATATTCTCTTGTGAGAGAGGAGGGGCCGTGGTGGCCCGATCGGTAAGGCATCGGACTCGTGTCCGGAGGGACCGTGGTGGCCCGATCGGTAAGGCATCGGACTCGTGTCCGGAGGGACCCGGGTTCGATCCCAGCCGATCAAAGATTCACCGTCTTGATTAATGGTGGCTGGGAGGCGTTAAAAATGTCGTGGTCACTAAGTCCTCCACGTGAAACGATACCTCTGGGGGTGCTGGGCCTAGGGTTTGCTCGACCCTAGGTTCTGGCTCAAAATTAAGAACAGAGACCTCTTCAGGGCCCTATCCCGGTTAAACCACGAAGCTGTGGTAGGTACGGGGGACCCTGGAGGTGTGAAATGAAAATGTGAGAGAGGAGGCACAAATATTCATCTATTACCTCCCTTCTGCATACGTTCTAAAAAACCTCTTTCCAAAGATTTGGTTTGATTTTCAAAAATCACTTATTTTCAGTAGTTTCTGAAAGCAAAAGATTTTCAAAGAAAATAGCTATTGAGAAAATTCTAAAATGGACATTATTGGAAGTTTTTTTAGGTTGTTTAGTAGTTAATTTAAGTGAAGATATGATTTAACCTTGGAAATTAATAAGGAACTTTGAGCTGACTGTTTGGTAACACCGAAATATTTATTCTGCAATTCAAAGCTTTTTTGTTGTTATTGGATTCTGTAAAACTGATAATTTCTGCTCAACTGACCAGTACTTTTGAGCTAAGAATTTGTAGTCAATATTGTTACTAGTCCCTCTTCTTTGAATGCATCACCCAGTCCATATAAAGACATAGTAAAGTTATTTACAAATTACAAGACTTTACAATTACTACAAAATCCAGATATTACACAAAAGTCAATATTCTATTAACTACTAGGGCTATTTAATAAAGACTGATCACCATTTATTTTTCTTAATTGAGATATCAAGGTTCAAAACACGAATATTTTGTGTATGAACAGTTGAAATGTAAGTGGGATAGTTGAAGAATGGATGCAAAAATTTAAAGGGTCATGACGTCAGTAATATGACCTCGGCAGTCATCCAAGTACACATAATTTCGTTTTTGCCTACAGAAAAATGGAAGCGACATGCAGTAAGCAAAAAATACGCTTGCTTTAAAATTATCTTTTCTCTTAAAAATACAGCAGCTTAAGCCTTTTTGGGTCATTCTCATAAAAACAGTCATTTTGAACTTACGAAGTTCAGAAAAATTAAAGTTGATGGAATTAGATGAAACATTTCATGGAGATCATTTCATGTAAGGACTCTATTAAAAGAATATTGGTTCTGAAAAATATTCACAATATTTCAATACATAAAGTATTTACAAAATTAAAAGTGAGGGAATAAGATTCTGTTCGTCATTGAAAACCGTGACATATTCAACTTTTGACATATTCAACTAAACTATGTATTTGAAATAAGCATCGTTCTTCGTTGTTTGATACGACTCAAAATGCTTTTTATTATTCCTCCACTTACTATTATTTCATCTATCACCCCTATTTTGGTAAAATCAGAGAAGACCTGACGCATGCGTAAATACGAGGAAGGTTTTCCTAAGAAAGTCAGATAGTAGTGTAGAAATATATTAGTTGTTTATTTTTGTCATTTCAGAAAGCCTGCCATAAGCTCTGGGCTAACTTTAGGTTTGCCATAACCACTTTTTCTCTTTGATAATGGATATTTATTGTTATAATGACAATGGAGTGTTATTACAGTTGAATCGTTTATTTCGAAAAGGTAACATCTCTATTTTGATCTCCTCTGTATCTTTAGAAAATTAAACAGCGCACGGTTATATTTTTGAATGTCATAATCAATGGTTATTTGGTAAATTATTGCAGTAATTGTGTACTTAACTAAAGGCATTTTTTCATTGATTATGACATTCAAAAATATAACCGTACGCTGTTTAATTTTCTAAAGAGACAGAGGAGATCAAAATAGAGATGTTACCTTTTCGAAATAAACGATTCAGTTATTTTATTGATACCTTCAATAAACATCTTCCTACCAAATTTACAAAGGGTATACGATTTTAGTCACCTAAGCAAGCCTGAAATGAGCTCTAGGGAACAACTTAAGGCTTGCCACAGCTATTCTTCCCACAATATGGATATTTATTATAATGATGTAGAAATGGAGTTCTTTTATAGTTACTTTACTACCACCCTCAATAAACACTTCCTAAGAATTTGACAAAAGGTAGATGAGTTTTGTCCCCTCAGCAAGCATGCCTCACACTAACTTTAGGTTTACCATAACCAGACTTCTTACGATATGGATATTTATAATTAGTTTACAGATGCAACAATGCCCCTGCATTCAAGATAGACTCAGTACAGTATGAAAACAATTCCATAGCAATTTTTCAAACGTGCGATGCGGAAGGCTTATATTTGTCTAATGTTTAGTTGATAACCGCTTAAAACTTAGAGTATAATTTCAGAGGTTATTTATATGCAAATTACATTGGAACCCAGCCGAATAAACGCTGTTTCCCTCGCGAAAATTCATTAATATCTAGAATATCTCCTGACGCTGTTGTCGGAACTACGCAAAGCTACTAGTTGGAATCTTGGGAGAAACGTGAGCCAATGAAACACCATAGGAGCATAGGAGCTGAATATGAAAAATTAAACGAGGCATTGCAAAACCATTAGATTGTTTTGAGGCAAAATTGTTTTAATGAAGCGAAATTTTAGTTTTCTGCTATTATGAGCTATCGAAACGTATCGAGATATAATGAGTTGTTGCTGAACGTAATCTTTATTTATTGATGAGAGTAGAAAATAATATTTTTGATAATACATACGAATAAAAATTTGAGGGGAAATCTGCATAAAAACTTTATCTAGTGAAAGACAAGGCTTTATTTGTAATTTTGAAATTACTGAAATTACTTAAAAAGATATATAGGAAAATTCAGCATTGATGGTTTAAGTAGGCATCATACTGAGTGAAAAAATATGTATTTACCTAAAAGTTATTGCAATTAATGCAAAGTAGAAATGTGTCTTTTATTTGCAATGGGAATATTAGTAAAAATTATTGCCGCCAACATTTCAGTTAGCTGTTTCATCAATGGCTGCAATGAAGTTAAGGGAGAAAATATTAAGCAACAAATTGCTTTTATTACTTCTAATAATAATATTAATAATAATAATAAATCTCATATTTAATCACATTTTTCATAATTTTACATTGTTTCTCTTTTTATTCTGCAACTTTTTAACATGTATTATTTTTTCTTATTGACAGAGTAATTCACACTTACACACCCTGCCTGGTTAAATATCCCAAGTTATTAGCTCTTGTAATTACATCCACGCAGTGCACTGGTAATCATTTTTTTTTTCAGAGGCCGTGGTTCGTAAAAATGTTTGGAATAACATATAGTAATTTTCTACCGATTTCTACCAATAATTACGATTTTAAAGAAATCTAAAGGGAATTACGGCATTTCTTTAGCATTTAATCTAAGCTGTTACTTCTTGGAACTTAAATATAAACAATGACCGGACCATTGTCCTGTTGATTTTTCTGATTAAGCAGTGAGAGAACATCATAAATAAAGCTGTTAACGTATATTATGGTTATATGGGCTTTCTATGTTTGAAAACTAGGAGGTGGGGAAAATAACTTTTAAAAAAGGCTATATGCCCTACTTAATTAATGGGTTATTTGCCCACTGATGAACCAACAGGGGGATATTCCCCTCATTAGATAAAAATGTATGCAACTTGTTTGGAAAGTTGCACCAAAGGTTTGTAATGCACATTGCACAATCAAAGATGCAGTGGTTGCAAAACAAAATGGGGGGAAAGCCGTAAGTGCAAGACAAAATTCTGTAAAATCTCATTATTTTCATTTGAAGTTAATTTGAATTTTGTAATATTACTCATTTTAACAATGTATTAATTTAGCTAACTACTAACTACCACTTTTCTAAATTCTAATATATTTTGTAATGTTATTTAAGTGCAGCATGTATCCTGGTGGAGATCGGCAAATTGTCTGGGTGTTAGAGTAATTCCCCTCAAAGTGACAGTAATAAATTATTTATTTCGTATTTGTTAGTGCTGATCGATTTAACACAGCATCTAGATTTTCAGAAAGAAAAATATTGGGCATTATTTTTCATTTTTCATTAAAACAACATTTCTTATAAAATGTTTCCTCTTGGGTGTGGGGGGGAGGGCATGGTACCCTGGCTTTCACTACTTTCGCTTTTCTTTAAAATGCATTTACATGTACTGCACTGCCAAAAATTTGGCGGCATGTTTCACCAAAAAATGATGCCAACTTGCTGAACACAAAGGATAACGCTTAGTTTTACTTTGTGTTAAGGCTTATTTACGTACATTACACCAATAGTGTGAAATTAACCATCATTTGTTGTAATCAGAAGATTAGCACATTTTTTCGGTGCAAATACCACCTTGTTGTCTAATATTTTACAGTACACTTGGTGGAAAAACCATTAGCTGAGGGTAAATTAACTAATTTTTTTTTTCGGTTTCAGTTCTGCAGCTATTTTCAATAATAAATAAATAAAAAAAATACTCCAATATATATATATATATATATATATATATATATATATATATATATATATATATATATATATATATATATATATATATACACTGAAGTGACAAAAGTCATGGGATACCTCTTAATATCGTGTCGGCCCTCCTTTTGCCCGGCGAAGTGCAACAACTCGACGTGGCATGGACTCAACAAGTCGTTGGAAGTCTTCTGCAGGAATATTGAGCCATGCTGTCTCGATAGACGTCCATAATTGTGAAAGCGTTGATGGGGCAGGATTTTGGGCACGAACAGACCTCTCGATGGTGTCCCATAAATGCTCAATGGGATTCATGTCGGGCGATCTAGGTGGCCAAATCATTCGTTGGAATTGTCCAGAATTTTCTTCAATCCAATTGCGAACAGTTGTGGCCCGGTGACATGGCGCATTGTCATCCATAAAAATCCCATCGTTGTTTGGGTACATGAAGTCCATGAATGGCTGCAAGTGATCTCCAAGTAGCTGCACATAAGCATTTCCAGTCAATGTTCGGTCCAGTCGCACTAGAGGACCAAGTCCATGCCATGAAAAAACAGCCCACACCATTACGGAGCCACCACCAGCTTGAACAGTGCCTTGCTGACAGTTTGGGTCCATGGCTTCGTGGGGTCTGCACCACACTCGAACCCTACCATCGACTCTTACCAGCTGAAATCGTGACTCATCGGACCAGGCCACGGTTTTCCATTCATCTAGGGACCAACCGATATGCTCACGTGCCCACGAGAGTCGCTGCAAGCGATGTCGTTCTGTCAGTAAAGGCACTCGAGTCGGTCTTCTGCTGGAATAGCCCAAGAAATCCAAATTTCTCCGCACAGTTCTAGCAGACACGTCCATTGTACGTCCCACATTGATTTCTACGGTGATTTGACGCAGTGTTGCTTGTCTGTTAGAATTTACGACTCTTTGCAGACGTCGCCGGTCTCGAT
>JAXGGA010025107.1:0-11038 GCA_038373865.1 Uloborus plumipes | reverse complement strand
TTATCATCAGTTTATTATTCTTCAATCTAAGGTTTAAAAAATTATTTGAACATCACTGAAAACATTATTGTAAAGAAACCACAAAAGACTTCAGTTTTACACATTTTGAGTTAAATGGAGCTGAAATTATCTGCTTCAAGAGTTTTTTTGACAGTACTACCAATTCCTATTTTATGAAATTTTTATGCAGTGGAGTTATGAGTAAATTGTTCATTTTTTAACGTATATTAAAATTACTAATATAATTAAATATTGTCAAATTTTGATTAATTACAACTAATTAACACTAAGAAACTAAGATGTATGCATTATCAATATTACAGCTAATAGAAATTAGTCAGCTTAAAACCCTTTTGCCATGCTTTAGACGGTTTAAGACACTTTTGGACAGTTTAAGACACTTTTGGACAGTTTTAGACAGTTTTGGACAGTAAAACTCACCTGTCCTGTCCAAAACCAGTTTTGGACGTCCAAAACCCCAACCCTGTGTCTAACAGTTTACTGGTAAAAAAATTTCATTAATATACCTATTGTGTTTGTGTTATTCACATACTTACTGTGTTATATTCACATACCCATTGTGTCATCCACCTGTCCTTTTTATCATTCACATATGCCTTCAAAAAAAAAATAAAAATCCAAAAATACAATAAAATACAAACATTTAAGCTCTGCTGATATTTTATTTTAATTAGGTAACTTATCAAGTGCTTTGCTGATTTTTTTCAAATTTTTAATTTTAAATTAATTTTTTGAAATCTACATGTTAGAAATATTCCCATTTTTGTAGAATCACCCATATACTATTTATAGACTTATTTCTTTCATTAATAAACAAATGCCTCTATTAGTTTACTTTCCCGAAAAATTAAAAAAAAAAGAAACTATCGGGTCATTTCATGTCAAGTGTCCCTAATTTTGAGAAAATCCCCACTCGACCCCTCCGATTTTGTTGAAAATTTTTTTGGAAGTAGATATAAGACTTGCATGAAGCCATACCAAATTATAGCTCCATAAGCGCTATAGTTCAGCCAATATAAATTATTTTGAAAAGGCCTCTTTTTCGTGTCTTGAAAAAAAAAAATGATCAAATCGGCAAGTTTGTGCCTTTATTGTTCGCGACCTAAGACGATTATATGGCTCAAATTTGGTGATTCTGATCACTGTTTAGGGTAGAATAGCCTACTTGTGCAACAAAAGATCAAAGCACTGTAGATTTTTTGCAATTTGCTGCCAAAGTTGGTAAAAAATCATATTTTGGCAAATTTTGACCATACGTTATCAGCTTGTCTGCTAAGAGAATGACTTTCTGAAGCTAATTCTTTCCTCGTTTGTAGCCTGATAGTTTTTCTGAAAGGTGTGCTAGTGGCATCTTGATAGCTCAAATAATTGCTGAATTATGCGAGTTGAAATTCCAGTCAATTTTTTTTTCTGAATTTTGTCTAAATTCCAAAGGGTCTATATTTCAAAAGGGTCATCTTGAACTTCAATTTTCTTTACATTATTAGAAAGAACACTTTTCCCAACTAAAACACGTTGGTTGTATTTTTGAGACAAACCAGTTTCAAGGTGATATTTCAGATTTTCAGAAAAAAAGCCATAGACCTTAAAAGTTCAAGTCAATTTGCTCTAATAAAATTTAAAAGAGCTATTGTACTTATGTTCTGATGACAAAAAACCTTTTTTAGATATTTTTGAAGTTTAGTTTTTGTGTGTGCATTCGTAAAAACTCAAGAAATGGCAAAAAATAAAGTTTCGTTTTAAACAAAAAGAATTATTTTTTATCTCTGCGATAAGAGCTTGAGTCTTTTCTAGGAGTTATCTTAAAACTCTTGGAACAGAATTTCAGATGATATGTCACTTTGCAAGAGGTCATTAATATTTTAACGTCATAAAAAGCATTGTTTACTTTTAAAAAAAATTAAAAATAAAAATAATTAATAACTGAGATAAATAAATAAATAAAACAATTAATATGGTGTGTATCAGGCTTGGAGTCAATTACGAGAAAACGTAATCGATTACGATTATGATTACGAGCGTGAAAAATTGGAGATTACAATTATGATTACGATTACAACCCTCTGCCAAATCGCTATTACGATTACAGCAACGATTAGATTACGTAAAAAATGTAATCGATTATGATTATTATCTGCCGATTACGATTTCGATTACACGATTACAGATTTCTGAGAAATATAAAAATACAGAGGAGGATCCAGAAGTTTTAAAAGGGGGAGGTGTCAAGTTTTGGTTCGCTATTTTTATACCTTATCAGTTAAGTGGAAGGAAAACGAAACATGTAAAATTTAAACCTTCTCAAAAATATTACAATATTGCACAGCGAGTAATATTTTTATAAAATTTTGTAATATTTTATAATATTTTTATATTTTACAATCTATTTATTGTGGTAGAAAATTATTATCAGGAAAAATATTAATTTACAATTTATAAATTGTCGTAATGTAATCAGTATTAGAATAATAAAATTCTCAAATATAATATTCTTATAAAATTTAACATTTTTCATACCTAATGCATGGATAAAATTTTTGTTTCAATGAGAACAAGATTGCAAAGGATTGTGCAAATCAAAAAATATGTTTCTTGTCGCAGGGGTATTAAATATATACAGGGTGTCCACTCCAATCGTGGACCAATAGCTACTTTCTAAACCGTTAGAGATAAGCATATAGTTTATTTAGGAAAAAAATCTCAAAATTATGAAAGGAATTTTGGGTCTATTCAATGTTTTTTCAAAAAATCAATTTTGAAAGAGTTACGAAATTTAAATTTTTATACAGCCCCCAGTCCTATCAATCATATTTAGTAAAAACATTCTTGACACTGTAACGTTTAAAACTAAAAAAAAATCACTCTTCTACCACAAAAATTGACCGAGTTATGACGTTTTGAAAAATCAAGATTTTGAAGGATTTCGCATACGGTCCCTTAAGCGATAGCTCGATGACGTCATGAAATAATACAAAATCTTGATTTTTCAAAACGTCATAACTCGGTCAATTTTTGTGGTAGAAGAGTGATTTTTTTTTAGTTTTAAACGTTACAGTGTCAAGAATGTTTTACTAAATATAATTGATAGGACTGGGGGGCTGTATAAAAATTTAAATTTCGTAACTCTTTCAAAATTTGATTTTTTGAAAAACATTGATTAGACCCAAAATTCCTTTCGTAATTTGGAGATTTTTTCCTAAATAAACTATATGCTTATCTCTAACGGTTTAGAAATTAGCTATTGGTCCACGATTGGAGTGGACACCCTGTATAATGTATATAACATATATAATGCTCATTCGCGAACAACAGTGTCATAGCTAAGAATTATGATTTTTGATCCACTAATATAAAAGATGATTGCAACTTATGTATAATCTTAATTTGAGGATTTATTTATTTATTTGCATGTGTGTATGACCATTTTTTAATAATATTTTATGTCACATTTTTTAAAGTATACTGAAGTGTAATTATTGCCACTAAAACCATGAAATATAAATAATGAACATAAATATAAAAAATATTGAAATTATTCAAAGCACAAAAAGATAAGTAATACTTAAAAATAAATTATGGGCGTTTAATCTTACTCATAAGCAATGTTTTAAAAATCTGTAAATACACAATTTTTTCATCTTTAACATACTTAATGATTAAAAATAATATCAGCATTAAAGTGCAAAGCATAAACTTAAGATTAAATTATGTGTAAAAATATTTAAAAAAAGTTACCAGAGTGTTGTATTGCAAATATATATTAAATCATAACTTTAGCACAGTTGCAAATTCCCCCTTCTTTTGCAAAATTTCCACCTCTTTCGCTAATGAAAGAAAAAGGGAAAAAATAAAAAACCATACAACCGTTTAGAGCAGTGGTTCCCAACCTGGAGCAATCGCCCCCAAAGGGGCGATTTAACTCCTCAAAGGGGCGGTAACGGGGCAATGGGTATTTAGAAGAGAAAACAGTAGTAATAAAAGGGTAGCGAAAACCGAAATTGTGAACATGTACGAAACCGGTTGCTCAAAGTTCAAACAATTAATCACAAGTTAAGAAAGAAACAAATTAAAGTTCAAGAGGTTCCTCCTTGCACCTCGGATGAACCTTAGGAAGTATTTTGTCATTCATTGTCAATTTTATGAATTTTCAGATTTTCAACTTATTTTCCTTCAAATTTTTAGTTTCAATGATTTTAATTCCCCAGATTCCAAGGTAGAAAAGAAAATAATTTCTTGAAAAATGTACTTCTGTTTTTTGAAAAGTACGTCAATGATCTTAGTTTAATGTTACCCTTCAAATGCTATATCAGTTCGCTTTGTGAAAGAAAAAAAAAAAGGTATTTTATTCATTAATTAATATTTTTAGTTTAAAATTGATTGGTTATAATTGCTTTATTGCGTACATTTTACTTCAAATTAAAGTTACGTATTTATATTTTTAATAATATCGCGATGTTCACTTGCGCCAACTTATGTTTTTTTTTCGAGGAAGAAAAGGGGGGGGGGCGATAGGTGACAATCAGCGTCTTGAAGGGGGCGATGAGCTCAAAAAGGTTGGGAAACACTGGTTTAGAGGGCCCTGAGTATAGAGTCCTGTTAAGCCGAAAAGTATGTGTTAGTAATTTGATACTACTGTTCTCGTCCGAGGTAGAACAGCTTTGTTTGTAGCTATCATTGACAGCTGATGAAAGGAAAAATTGATGACCCATCCTAAAAATCAGGAGGGACTGTCTGGTCATATGCGACTGAGGTTGCAAAGCACTTACGTTAGGGCTCGATTTATGACTCTCTTAAGGAGCAAGAAGCAGCTTGCTGTCTTTCTAAAGCTTGCATTGAACCGGGACCCCCAAGACAGACAAAGAACACGCTCCTTTCCTGGAGTGCTTTTTCCCGGGGGCCCAGATAGAATCCTTATCTTTTCCCCATAACATTGTAGAAACGCAACTTAGAAGCTTTCACTTTCAGCAAGTCTGGATTACACGATTACAAGGCCAAATTACGATTATTTAAAGTTAGATTACAATTACGATTACGCAAGAAATACTTGATTAAAATTACGATTACACGATTACGAGAGTCTCATTTCCAAATTATGATTATGATTATGATTATAAAAAATTGTAATCGATTACACAGATTACGATTACGTAATCGGCGATTACTCCAAGCCTGGTGTGTATGTGATAAAAAATATGCACAATGGGACTCTAAAGCCATTATTCTAAAAAGCAATAACGAAAGTTTTCGATAGAGTTGAATATTGTAATTATTTCAGCCATGTAAATGATAACAATAGTGATTGACAATATGATAAATAGTAATTGAAAATCCATTCTTTATCCTGCCGAGGATATGTCTAGGAAATTCAGCCTATGATTGCAATTTGCACATAAAGAATAATGATGAAAAATGGGAAAATGCTTTTTATGGCCTTGAAATAATAATGACCTACAACCTTGCCAAGTGACATATCATCCAAAATTATATTTTAAGATTCAAGATTTAAAATTACACATAGGAAAATTCTCAAGCTCTTATAGCAGCGATAAAAAGATAATTCTTTTTGTTAAAAACGAAACTTTATTTTTTGCCATTTCTTGAGTTTTTACGGATGCGCACACAAAAACTACAGTTCAAAAATATCTAAAAATTGTTTTTTTTCATCAGAACATAAGTACAATAGCTCCTGTAAATTATAATAGAACAGATTGACATGAACTTTTAAGGTCTATGTCTTTTTTTCTTTGATTTCACGTGTATAGACGTACACATGTTTGATCTGCAATATCCCCTTAAAATTGGTTTGTCTCAAAAATAAGAATAACGTTTTTTGGTTTAAAAAAGTGTGCTCTTTCCAATGATGCAAAAGAAATGGAAATTCATGATGACCCTTTTGAGATATTGCCCTTTGAAATTGAGACAAAATTGAGAAAAAAAATTGACAGGAATTTCAACTCGCATAATTCAGCAATTATTTGAGCTATCAAGATGCCACTTGCACACCTTTTGGACAAACTACCAAGCTACAAACGAGGAAAGAATTAGCTTCAGAAAGTCATTCTTTCAGCAGATACAAGAAGATAACGTATAGTCAAAATTTGCCAAAATACGATTTTTACCAACTTTGGCAGAAAATTGCAAAAAATCTACAGTGCTTTGAGCTTTTGTAACACAAGTAGGCTATTCTACCCTAAACAGTGGTCAGAATCACCAAATTTGAGCCATATAATCGTCTTAGGTTGCGCGCAAAAAAAAGCACAAACTTGACGATTTTGTCATTTTTTTCAAGACACGAAAAAGAGGCCTTTACAAAATAATTTATATTGGCTGAACTATAGCGCTTATGGAGCTACAATTTGGTATGGCTTCATGCAAGTCTTATATGTACTTTAAAAAAAAAATTTCATCAAAATCGAAGGGGTCGATTGGGACACCTCGTATTACACTTGAAATGGAATGACCCTATCTTTAAATTTTATTAAATAAATAAACATTAAAGGAAAAAAAATTAAAATTTAAAATATAATTTTGTGACGGGGAAATGTATTGATAACTTCTTTGTTTTATCAGGTGTTGCATTTACAATTTCTAACTGTCTTCGTCCTGTGAAAACACAGTTCAAAGTAACTAATAAGCTCAACATAATTATTGCGAATCATTGCATGAAAAATAGGTAAAATGATGAAGAAATTTAAACTGAGCTAGCATTACCTGCAACGATTTTGTCTGTGGTAGAAATAGGAAGTTACCTTCGAGGAGCATTTGTGCTTGACCGCTGTTCAAAAATTCGATTTTTTAACGGCATTTTCGGAAAACAGGAACAAAGTGATTTTTTTTTTTTGCTGATTTAAAAGAAAATTTAATGATTTCTTACTTTCGTAGTTTTATTAAGTATTAAAGAGACAATAGAAAAAGCTCGTTTAAGAAATCTTATTCATGCTAAATTGCAATGCTAAAATAAATATCTCTTTTGGCTTTAATGCAGCAATACAACTGTGGTTTAAAATCTTACAATGAGTTTAAATTATATATTCTTGGAAATTTGGATCAAAACTAACTGGGGAAAAAAGTCATTCAAAAGCGAAAAAAATCCATCGCAGGATCGAACCTACGACCTTTGCATTTCTAGCTTGATTCTCTGTCCGACCGGGCCAATGCGTCTTAATTTTCTTAATTTTCGGATGCTATTCATTGAAGGAATGTGTAAAAAAAAAAAAAAAAAAAAAAAAAAAAAAAAAAAAACGGATTTTGATGAAAATCTTTTTGAGAACGTGGTTTTTATTTATCTCATTTTCTGTCACGATAAGCTAAAAAATGAGGAGTAAATCTTGGAACTCGAGAGAGGAATAAGGAACTCGTGTAGTGACAGAAAAACAGGTCAGAGAATATATATATATGATTTCTACGCTTCTGAAAATTTTTGAAACTAATTTGCTGGTGAGTAAAGACTGTTTAACATGTAGAAGAGGTTCTAAGAGTTCCGTGGCTTCCAAATAATTAAGCAAGCATCATCACTGTCTGAAGATGGGGAAAAAAGGGTTTTTCTTATGATCTTACATTTTCTTTTCATCAGGTCTACAAATGTAAAGTAACTAGTGTCAATTCGTTTTACTTTAATTCGTTTTACGTCATCTGGTAGGTTAAAACATATATTAACTTATGAATTTTACCTTCACAGCTATTTTTTATGCGCAAGTGGGGTGTTTCCATTTACTCCATAAATACTGTATTCTGTGGTAGATGGAAGAAGCGAGAAGGGAGCGGAGAGCGCGAGAGAGCGAGATGTTTGAATTAGATGGAGCGCCAAGGAGCCAGGCGTTCTGGCTGAAGTTGTGCCTGTTGCTGCAGCTGGGAGAGTTGCTGCAGAGCAAGGAGCGTGTCTGCGGTCGGGCGCATGTGAGTCTGCGCCAGCGGTTGGGCGGACGTGGAGCGATGCAGGCAAAGTGAGTGAGCGATTGTCGTGCCTGGACCCGTTCCTGCCTCAACTGCCAGCGATCCAAAGTCACTCGACACACGACAGCCCCAATAGAGCACTTTTCACCTTCCCCAGTCAGGTTTAGACACGTCCACATCGACATCATCGGGCCCCTCCCCATTGCCAAGTCTTTCCGCTACTGCCTCACTGCGACGGACCGATTTACACGTTGGACGGAGGTGTGGCCTCTGGAGGGCATCACCGCTGAGGAAGTGGCGAACGCCTTTTTCAACGGGTGGATATCCCGCTTCGGTTGCCCGGAAATTGTCACCACCGATCAAGGCCGCCAGTTCGAGTCGCAACTTTTCTACTACCTTGGCACTCAGTCTGGTTTCAAACGATCTAGAACCTCAAGCTACCATCCAATCGCTAACGGGATGATCGAAAGATTTCACCGGCAGCTAAAGGCGTCTCTGATGTGCCACCCCGACTCCTCCTGGCTAGAAGCTCTCCCAGTAGTGCTCCTCGGCATCCGAAGCGCCGTGAAAGAAGATTTGGGAACATCTCCCGCGGAGCTTGTCTACGGAGAACCCCTTCGCCTGCCTGGGGAGTTGATTGCCCCGACCACGACGGAAGACTCTTCCATGGATCCATCATCGCTCGTGGATAGACTCAGAAGTCATATGGCCAGACTGCGCCCCATACCAGCCAATCGGCACTCCAAGATCACTCCCTTCGTGTTCAAGGACCTTGACAAATGTTCGCACGTAATGTTGCGGGACGACACGATCCGCGGGGCTCTGAAGCCACCTTATTCCGGGCCCCACCGCGTTGTGCAACGCCACGGGAAAACGATTTCCATCCGCATCGGGACAAAGGTCGTCAGGGTTAGCCTGGACAGGGTGAAACCCGGCTACACAATAGACGACGAAGGCCGTGCACCGTCCAACGTTTCCCAACCCCCTGGCCCCACCTCAAAGCCCGAACCAAAAATACTGCCCGAACCTTCCGGCGGTGTGATTACCCGTTCCGGACGTCGTGTCCGCTTTCGGAACATCTTCCAAGCTGGGCTAATTCACTACCCAGGGGGGTGATGTGGCGTTGCCAACACCCGCTAGGTGGCGCCCATAGTTATTGCGCGAGAGAAAGGCAAAGTTGGGTTATATGCTCTCTAAGCGTACGCCGCCACACATATATTAACTTATGAATTTTACCTTCACAGCTATTTTTTATGCGCAAGTGGGGTGTTTCCATTTACTCCATAAATACTGTATTCTGTGGTAGATGGAAGAAGCCAAGTTTTTCATTCTTCCAATTTTTTGTGTAAGATTAAAGTTTTAATATTAGTTATTTTTTCGTGGCCTCCCTGGCTCTGTGATAGAAGCTACTTTCTTCTAAACCAGAGATGGTGGGTTCGATTCCCACCTTGCCTTGGTGTTCTGTACTTCCTACAAAAAATCGTTCCTGCATTTGTCCACAGGAAAGGCCCTTGGTACGCAGTCCTCAATGTATGTGAAGCTGATTAGCTTCTAAATAAAGGTAAATATACAGTTATACTTTTGTATGTATTTTTCATAAACGTGGTCTGTCGAATACTGTCTGATTTTCTTAGGTAAAACCTTCCGCTTATTTACGCATGCTTCAAGTCTTCTGTGATCTTACCAAAGCAGTTGTGATAGGTAATATAACAATAAGGGAAAGAATAATAAAAAGCATTTTGACCTGTTGAAAGCATTTTTTGAAAATTTGTTTACCTTACATGAAATATTGCAAGAACCTCCTCTGTGATAGAGAAAACTTCAAAGTTGTCTTAAATTTAAACTATTTACGTAGATTTATGTAAATAGAAACCTTTTTTACTTCACTTTTTGCAGTTTATTTGAAGTTAATCATTTTTTTATTTACATATAGAATTTACATCGACATATAAACCGCAATCACTATGTTAATACGATTTATTTGATCCAGAACTAACGAATTCAAGAATCATACAACGTAGAACGATGCTAATTTCCAATACATAGTTTAGTTGAATGTATTAAAAGGATAGCAAAAATGCAAGTTTTAAATTGAAAACTTCATAAAATTTCCACCTGCAACCCATTATCGCCAATTGATCCCCACGTGACTTTCTGTGAAGTGCAGATGACACCCTATTTCCACTCTCCTGATGTGTCTCATCTGCTACTGTGGATAGTAAAGCAGTGTGTAAAAATTGGGTCCTAGGTTCGATCCTTGTCGTTCGTATCTAGCGCTTTTTAATTCCTGTTTTTTCTTTCGTAAAATTTTACATTAAAAAAATATTTTACAGTAAAAGTTACTGGCAACATGGATGCCAGTAACTTTTACCGTAAAATTTCAGGACTTTTTTTAACAGTGTACGTGCTGAATTTTAAGACATACTCGCAAGGAATATAAAATTTACTACTTGTAAGAATATGAAATTTACATACACTTTCTTTCTATATTTCTTCTTTAAGGTTTAAAAAGACTTTGAAATTATTTCGATTTAAAAAAAAAAAGAAAATGTTAAATATTTTACAAGGTTCACGCAAAAATATACACCATTTATTTTCGAAAACTTTTTCACTTGTATTTCGGATCGAAATTGTTTCAAATAAAAAGATACATTTTTTATGTTATCTTTTTGTAAAACATTTTGCCTGTCCCATATGTTCCGATATCTTCCGTTTTTGCACGCTGAATATATTGAAAATTTTTACTTCTGGAAAGGGAAGTCATATTAAGTTGATCGGAAGCAAAGCACAACAAGTTTTTACAAAATTTGGAACAGGCTGAACAGCAATATAAATAAGGAACCTGCGAGCAGCTAACAAGTACTAAGATTGCATACAAATTTTAAAACCCGCTTAAAACCCTGATTACCGACCATATGCATTGATATTTATTACCGCCTTTTGAATTGTTTTCAAGGAAAAGAGGCCCAAAATAAGGATAAGTGGTTAATTTCCCCCTACCATCACTGGTACAAAGGTAAAAAAACCGGGATTTTCTTTATCTCTCCCCTGCGACAGGCATTCCAACACTTGCCTGTCCTGACTTGCCAGTGGTCACATAAAAGGCCTTAAATATTCTGAGGGC
>JAXGGA010025106.1:0-11040 GCA_038373865.1 Uloborus plumipes | reverse complement strand
CCATTTAATTTTGCATGCAAATAAAAACCATAGTTAATTTTTTTTATAAGTTTTTTACGGGGTTAATGTTTTTAAGTTTCATTGGGTGAAATGATATTGAATGTAAAAAAAATTTGTGTGTTCGAACGTATAAACCAATGTTAACTTGAGTGTATCGAATTGATTTTAAATTTTGACGTTGGAAAATAAATTTCGATTTTTAATTTCAACATGGGGGAATTTTTAACTTTTGATTTTGACGTTGCAAAAAAAAAATTTTGATTTTTAATCTTGATATTGTAAAAATTTTAATTTTCAACTTCGACATTGTGAAAAATTTGATTTTGATTTTTAATGTATTAACGACCGAGTTTTCTCTTATTTGGCAGAGTAGGATTATTTTTCACTTAATGGTTGAAATTTTTGACTTGTTGACTTGATGTTTGAAATTTTATTTAACAATTGAGTCTTAATGAATGGATGCATGTGTGTTTGAATGATAGTGAAGTGGTTTGTATGAATGATTGAGGTTTCACATGAAAGTCGAGGGTTGAGTATAATCGGATAAAAGTAGTAAAAATCAATGTGTGGTCTATTGTGTGTGAGTAATTGACAGTCTTGTATGGTAATGATTATTTGTATCAATGTGTTCATTAATGTGGGAAATAAGAAGTCGTGTTGGTCGAGTTTGTTTTGGGGTCGAGGTAATTAAGTCATTGTAGATTAGATGAAAAATTTTGAAGTAGCTAAAAAGTTTAAAAATTAAGTTGTAAAAGCAGGGACATAGTTAAAAAAAAAACAGTAAAATTCGTGAAAAAACATGCAATGTCCAGAACTTTATAGAAATAATCAAATTCGGAAGTGTGGGCTTTTTTAAATTTGACTAATTACTAATTAAAATGGGATGGCAATTAAAAAGTCATTCATTACTCTGGGTCAGATGAGCAGCAACATAAAAAATTAATTTTCACTGAAAAAATTCCATTTCGGTTTGAAAAAATAATCCAAGTTGGAAAAAAAAATAATTTCCACAGCATTAAAAAAATTAATTTTTATTGAGAAAGTCCCCATTTCGGTCTGAAAATTCGAAAAAGAAAATTAAACTCGTTGAGAAATAGTTAAAGTTCTAAAATTAACATGTAAAAGCGCGAGGGACAAACTGAAAAACAGCAAAATTCGTTAAGAAGTATGTAAAGTCGGGAATTCCTAAATAATATTCTCATTCGATGGTGTGAAATTAATCAAATTCGACTAATTACTAATTAAATTAGAAGGTTAATAAAAAATAGTTAATCATTACATTGGGTCGGATTATCATAAACATAAAAAAAAAAAAAATTAATTTTCATTGACAAATTCCGATTTCGGCTTGAAAAATAAATTAAGTTCGAAGAAATAATTAAATTCGAAAAAAATAAATTTCCATCAACAGATGGCAGCATCATTGTTCTTTAAAATCAAAAATCATAGTAGCTAAAAAGTTTAAAAATTAAGTTGTAAAAGCAGGGACATAGTTAAAAAAAAAACAGTAAAATTCGTGAAAAAACATGCAATGTCCAGAACTTTATAGAAATAATCAAATTCGGAAGTGTGGGCTTTTTTAAATTTGACTAATTACTAATTAAAATGGGATGGCAATTAAAAAGTCATTCATTACTCTGGGTCAGATGAGCAGCAACATAAAAAATTAATTTTCACTGAAAAAATTCCATTTCGGTTTGAAAAAATAATCCAAGTTGGAAAAAAAAATAATTTCCACAGCATTAAAAAAATTAATTTTTATTGAGAAAGTCCCCATTTCGGTCTGAAAATTCGAAAAAGAAAATTAAACTCGTTGAGAAATAGTTAAAGTTCTAAAATTAACATGTAAAAGCGCGAGGGACAAACTGAAAAACAGCAAAATTCGTTAAGAAGTATGTAAAGTCGGGAATTCCTAAATAATATTCTCATTCGATGGTGTGAAATTAATCAAATTCGACTAATTACTAATTAAATTAGAAGGTTAATAAAAAATAGTTAATCATTACATTGGGTCGGATTATCATAAACATAAAAAAAAAAAAAATTAATTTTCATTGACAAATTCCGATTTCGGCTTGAAAAATAAATTAAGTTCGAAGAAATAATTAAATTCGAAAAAAATAAATTTCCATCAACAGATGGCAGCATCATTGTTCTTTAAAATCAAAAATCATATTGAGACAGGTTACAAAAACTAAGTTGCAAAAATTAGACAAAGTTCGAATTACAAAATAAATTAGCATGCAAATTAACATCATCGTGTAATCAACAGACGGCGATATAATCTTAAATTATATTGTGATTCCTATTAGCACTGTCGAGAGTAAGAACACCATAGCGTAGTTGGCTTGCGCATTCTTCTGATAAGCAAGCGGAAAACTTTTGGTTCGAGTTCGAACCCCGCTTCGGGAAATATTCAAAGTCCCGAAATAAAAAAAATAATTAAATTCGTTTACTCAATAGATGGCAGCATGAGCACCTAAAATAAAATTAAGTTCGTGAAAATTAAGAAAAAAATATAATTCCATCGATAAATGGCAGCACGATCGTTCTTTAGCACTGTAAAATATTACACAAGTGTTGCCATTCAAAGAAACCAAAACATTGGTTGGCATGACAACCAAACCTGTTGCCATTTCAAGAAATCAAAACTTGGATGTTGCCATCCCAAAACTAAAATCCTCGCGGCGGCCCTGGGGAGGCGGCGGAGGGAGGTGGCGGGGGAGGAGGCGGCGGAGGGAAGGTCGCAGGGGGTGGAGGGAAGGTCGCAGGGGGTGGAGGCGGCGCGAGGAGGCTGTGGGAGGTGGCTCCAGCCTCACAGCCTCCTCTTGTCCTAGAACCGGCCTTTTATATCTACTGCCAATCTTGTGATTGGGATACTCCTGTTTTTAATTGAAGAATTTCTTGAATATCACATGAATATCAGGAAAATAAATGAGGTCTTTTCGTTTGATGTAGGATACTTTATGACAAATTTCATTTGATGGGCTACTAACTGAGCATGGTGATAAAGAGCTATTAATTTCAGCATCGAATTCCATTTTACCTTATTAACAGTTAAATATTTACAAAATAATTAAATAAATAATTTAATATAAAGCCATGCTTGAAGAATTAAAATTAGTGCAACTAATTTATTCCCATACTGATCTTTACAAAATTGACATGCGTTGAGCACTGATAAGAACTGACAAGAAAAAGTTTACTCATTAAAATATTAGTTCACAGATACTATAAAGCATACATTCTATTTTCCACAAAATAATACTGCAACAAAGAACAAGGATATCCTCCTGTTTATAGCCATCAATCAGGAACATCCAATCACAAGATTGTGTATTGCCTATGAGATAAATATTCGAAGCTCCTTTATTTTAATTGATTTTTCAAGAAATTCTTTAGTACCTACCCCTTTATACCCTTGTTCTTTGTTGCAGTATTATTTTGTAGAAAATAGAATGTACGCTTTATAGTATCTGTGAACTATATTTTAGTGAATAAACTTAATCTTGTCAGTTCTTATCAGTGCTCAACACATGTCAGTTTCGTAAAGATCAGTATGGGAAGAAATTAGTTGCACTAATTTTAATTCTTCAATCTTGGCTTTATATTAAATTAATTATTTAATTATTTTATAAATATTTAACTGTTAATAAGGTAAAATGGAATTCGATGCTGAAATTAATAGCTCTTTATCACCATGCTCAGTTAGTAGCCCATCAAATGAAATTTGTCATAAAGTATCCTACATCAAACGAAAAGACCTCATTTATTTTCGGGTCATTCCATTTTCAATCAACAAATTTTCAAAAAAGTTGTTGCATCACCATTTTTGATTTTGATGAAAATTTGCATGTGTATTCCTTTTACTTCCCAGAGCTCAAAATAGTGTTCATTTTATTTTTAAAAAATTTCCCCTTTGATATATAGGCCCTTTTTGTTGTTGGCAACAGCGAAAATCGGGCATTTTGATGCTTTGTTTTATGAACTATAACTTTTTTCTATCAAAGATTTTGAGCTCAACTATAGCTCATTGGAAAGCTAAGAAAAAGATCTTTTTATACATGCTATCAATAAATTTCAGATTAAAAAAAATAATTATTTTTTCAAGGTCAAAGAACACGACGAAAATGACATTTTTTACTACTTTCGAACATTAAAAAACCCATGAAGGGTTCAAAGTAACAAGCCGATTTTTTCATCATATATTCATAGTCATGGTTACTTACTGTATAAAAAAAATTGGCTTGTTATTCCACCCCCTTTATGAGATATGCCCCCCCAAAGTTGTAAGTTTTTTAAAAAATCCAATTTTCAACGCTAAAAAAATGCATGTGGGGGGCAAGATAAAAATTTTTTTATTTGTGGTATTTTAAGTACTTTTTACCAGTTTTCTAATAAAACAAAAGTTGCTTTGTTATTCAAAGGCGTTTGGCAGATATAAGGGACTGAACTTTCAAAAAATTGCACAAAAACAACACAATTATTTTCATTTTTTTAAATCTTTTTTTTATTTAAATGTAATTATATACCTTATTCTTTGCCTTAAATGCTAAAAAAAGACTAAGAAGAGCAATGAAGAAACATATTTAAAGTTTAATAAGATAATTTAATATTTTTAACACCTGGGAATATAGAATACCACTAAACTTGTCTGATTTTTAAACATCTGATTGCTACCTACAACAGGACTGAGCATTTCTCAACTTGTCCAGGTTTGTTCATACCATGTGGTCATCCTTGTTCTGACTTGCTCTCACATGTGTATCTTAGTTGTCTTTCAAATTCTGAAAGAAGTAGGTTGTTGAGCTAGTGTTTCTGCTGTAAAATCTTGTGAAGCTGATGTGATTTCTTTTCATTTCAAGTTCATTCATATTCACAGAATGTTTTGTTAAAGGTAAAAGAAGAAATTCTTTAGAATCCTTAAATGTAAATTTAAATTTGTCTTTCTGCATGTAAACTGTGAATAAGTTATGGAAAACTCTAAATGCTCCATAGGAGTTTTTGAGAATGATGATTGTAATATTTTAAGTTACAGTAGGCAGTCTACTGTAAATAGTATTTCTGAGTACATTGATGATGATAAAACTTTACTGCACCTGAGTACTGGGTGTAAAACTATTGAAACTGTTTGTACCTACCATGCAAAAAAAAATTCTTGCCAAGTTTTGCCACCTTTATGGAACTTCTTGCTGGTAGGTACAAACAGTTTCAATAGTTTTACACCTAGTTCTCAGATGCAGTCAAGTTTTATCATCATCACTGTACTCAGAAATACTATTTACAGTAGACTGCCTACTGTAACTTAAAATATTACAATCATCATTCTCAAAAACTCCTATGGAGCATTTAGGGTTATCCATAACTTATTCACAGTTTACATGCAGAAAGACAAATTTAAATATACATTTAAGGATTCTAAAGAATTTCTTCTTTTACCTTTAACAAAACATTCTGTGAATATGAATGAACTTGAAATGAAAAGAAATCACATCAGCTTCACAAGATTTTACAGCAGAAACACTAGCTCAACAACCTACTTCTTTCAGAATTTGAAAGACAACTAAGATACACATGTGAGAGCAAGTCAGAACAAGGATGACCACATGGTATGAACAAACCTGGACAAGTTGAGAAATGCTCAGTCCTGTTATAGGTAGCAATCAGATGTTTAAAAATCAGACAAGTTTAGTGGTATTCTATATTCCCAGGTGTTAAAAATATTAAATTATCTTATTAAACTTTAAATATGTTTCTTCATTGCTCTTCTTAGTCTTTTTTTAGCATTTAAGGCAAAGAATAAGGTATATAATTACATTTAAATAAAAAAAAGATTTAAAAAAATGAAAATAATTGTGTTGTGTTTGTGCAATTTTTTGAAAGTTCAGTCCCTTATATCTGCCAAACGCCTTTGAATAACAAAGCAACTTTTGTTTTATTAGAAAACTGGTAAAAAGTACTTAAAATACCACAAATAAAAAAAATTTTATCTTGCCCCCCACATGCATTTTTTTAGCGTTGAAAATTGTATTTTTTAAAAAACTTACAACTTTGGGGGGGCATATCTCATAAAGGGGGTGGAATAACAAGCCAATTTTTTTTATACAGTGAGTAACCATGACTATGAATATATGATGAAAAAATCGGCTTGTTACTTTGAACCCTTCATGGGTTTTTTAATGCTCGAAAGTAGTAAAAAATGTCATTTTCGTCGTGTTCTTTGACCTTGAAAAAATAATTATTTTTTTTTTAATCTGAAATTTATTGATAGCATGTATAAAAAGATCTTTTTCTTAGCTTTCCAATGAGCTATAGTTGAGCTCAAAATCTTTGATAGAAAAAAGTTATAGTTCATAAAACAAAGCATCAAAATGCCCGATTTTCGCTGTTGCCAACAACAAAAAGGGCCTATATATCAAAGTGTAAATTTTTTAAAAATAAAATGAACACTATTTTGAGCTCTGGGAAGTAAAAGGAATACACATGCAAATTTTCATCAAAATCAAAAATGGTGATGCGCACCCCATTTGTTGATTTAAAATGGAATGACCCTTTAATGATATTCATGTGATATTCAAGAAATTCTTCAATTAAAAACAGGAGTATCCCAATCACAAGATTGGGTATTGCTCATAATATAAATATTTAGAGCTCATTTATGTTAATTAATTTCTCAAGAAAGTATTTAGTGCTTTATAATTATGAATGCATAATGCTCAGGCATCAGAGAAATACTTTTTCTTGTTTTCATCTATTATCTAATTTATTATTCAATGATTTAATAAATTAAATTTTATGACATATTGAGTAGCTAATACAGCTAATAATAAATATATAATTATTTTTTGGTTTAATTAATTTTAAGTCCATGAGAGGGGGAACAAAAGCATATGGTCGTCGCGAAAAACATGCATATACTGTCAGCAGGATATCTCTTAATGGGAGAAATAACCAAAAGTAAACTCTTTTCCTGTGAATAGCTAACATATCAGTGGCTTGTTTAAAAAAAAATTAAAGTTTCTACTGCTCCCCCTTTATGAGAAAAATGGCTGCCAAGATGGCCAAAAACGCATTTTTTGCCTTATGGCTTATTTTTAAGCTAAAATATTTCCAAGAAGGAGTGAGAAACCCAAAAAATTTATTGCGTAGCAATACAGGGAGGACCTGTTACAGGGAGGACCTGTACACTACCAGAAAGTGAGAAAACCTTTGGTTTTGTTTGCCTTTTTTTGTAATAAATGCCTGAATTTCAGCAAAATCTGCAAATCCAAGTTTTTGTGGTGACAACTTCAAAGAGCCCTGTACCTTGGCAATTTTCATTATGAACGTTCTAGTATTTTTTTTTTCAGAATGCCTGGAGTAACTAGTTTCCATAGATATCTAACACTTTTATTTTGCATGAGTACGATTTTTTATAAAAAATGATTAAATAACATCACTTTTTTAGTATTTTGACGTGGCGGACAAACTTTGAGGGCATGTATCTCAGAAAATAAGTGGAGCAGGTAACTTTCCTTTTGGGCTTTTTCATACCTCTATACCATCAATCTGTGTACCAAATTAAAAAAAAATCCGAGTCGGTCGTGCGACCCCCATTCGGTGATTTGGTATGGAATCGCTCTTATGTAACTCGGGTCATAATAACTAATTGATTGACCCTTAATTCATCAAAATCGCATGAATAGTTTAAGAGCTACGGTGGAATATCCCTATACACAAACATACCCCCTAACTGCTAAAAACATAACCCTTCCTTTTGGCAGAGCCGTAGTCGTGCAAAAACAAAAACACAAGTTTAACCGTAGATTAAGACAGGGGTTCAAATTCCACCCCCCATCTCAGTGGCGCACATTCGCCCCCCCCCAAAAAAATTTTTTTTTTTCACAACCCTCTTGTGCTTTTTATTTTTATCCCTCTTTTTTATTTAATTTATTTAGTTCAACATTATTTATTTATTATTTAAAATTATAACTATTATTTTTTTGTATATTATTAATTTTTTAAAAGTTTGAATTATGCGCAGAACAGAATCACTTTTTTCCCTTTCAGACATTCCAAGCACACACACACGCAAGAAAAAAAATAAATAAATGAAAAAAATAAATAAAAGAAATAATTTTAATTTAAAAAGTAAATTAATAAATCATTTTTATTAAAAAAAATCCGTAAATAATTTAAATTAAAAAAATGAATTAATAAATAATTTAAATACATAATAAGTTAGTTTAAAAAAAATCCCCCCTCCCAAAATTTTGATGGCGTTACTTACGTCATACATACTCCCCCCTCCCTCTGTGGGCACCCCTGGCCTACGAGATTGGTCGCTCCGCTTTACACCAAAAAAAGGTGGGATAGAATCCTAGTTTAAGGTCCGGCGATAAATGAGTAAATCTGGCAACCACAGAATTAGCATTGAATGATTGGATTGTTTGGCGACTTTAAGCAAAATCGCCAAACCCGGACCTTAAACTAGGATTCTACCAAAAGGTGTAAAGCGGAGCGACCATCCTCGTAGGTTACGGTTTAACGTATCACACAAAAATGCGAATTATCTTTCATTCATCTCTAGTAGGAGATAAACCAATATTACACACTAGAGTGAAACTGGAAAAGTTCGCGCCGAAGTTAAATCTTATCATTTCCCGTGCACGCATTCAACAAGTATTTGTTTGAAAACAAGAAACTCATTTATTGCAAATTTTGACGGTGGAAGTTCAGTGTTATATGATTTGAAAATTTTACTCCAAAAGCAGCTTGGTAATATTGAAGAATAAGACTTTTTTGTCTGCTAAAAATGGATATGAATTACGGACATAAATCCAAACGGTCGATTCGGTAAGTAACAGTTTGCTTTAGAAATTTTTTCGAAACCGAATTTATGAAACTTTGGATGAATCCTAGTTTAAGGTCCGGCGATAAATTATTAAATCTGGCAACCATTAGATTTATGGTTTCTAATTTAGATTTATGGTTTTCTGGCAACCATTTATTAATTCTGCCCACAGTCTGAAAAAAAATCGCCAAACCCGGACCCTAAAGTAGAATTTTACCGAAACTTTCTCTTGAAAAAACTTAGCAGTGGTTTACGGCAATGGATGATCAGTATATACTGTTTGCCCCGCTTAAATGAGGGCTGTCGGTTCCAAGCAATATTATTTGATTAAGCGGGGTATTTGTTAAGGCGGGGATCTTTAACATTGCGTCTATGACATGGGAAATATTCTGTTACCGGATATTTTATTCGTAAAAGCGGAGCATTCGTTTATCCGTTACCCGATTAAGCGGCGCGACAGTATCAAAGGAGGAATTTCTTCTACATTACCTTTGTTGTCTCCAAAAGTTGCAATTGAAATTCAACTAAGAACTTTAAATTGCAATATTGCAATTTACATGTATGTGCTTTCCAGAGTATTTTTATATCACCGTTTTTGGCATGATTAGTGCTCTTTGGCAGTAATTGTTTCATTCTAGCAACGTCACTTAAATATATAAACATTAAGTGGTGCCAAAATATTTAACAGCAATCTAAAGAATTGATATAAATCTCCAGGGCCGTATTCAAGATGCGGGTTTTTAGGGTTCAAAACTCCTCCGAAATTTTTCAATACTATTATAAAAATTCTTTTTATTATTTCTCTTTGAAAAAAAATATGGTGAACATGTGCTTTGAGATCCTGCTTGGCGCACCTATCGCCCATTTGGCGAGAAAGGGACCCAAACCACAGATTAACCAAAAATATTATTGCTATTTTATTTTAATTTTCTTATTTACTTTGAAACTGCATTTGATAAATAAAATTATCCTCATTGAGTAATCGTACAGATTAAGTGGTTTTTCTGCAGTATTTATTTTTATTGTAGTTGTTGCAAACATAATTTCTGAACAATACACCTTTCCCTTCGAATTTTTAGTACCACTAAAAAAAAAAAAAAATAAAAAAATAAAAAAAAAAAAAAAATAAAAAAAAAAAAATAAAAAAAAAAAAAACCACCAAAATTATTCAAATTTGTAAGCACCGTCTTCGAATGCGCGTATATGAGTAAACTCACATATCCAGATTTTTTTATGGGTCTGGCAAATCATTCAGTCTGGCAAATTTTGGTATCGCCAGAATAAAATGATTATTGCTGAAATTTGGAGAAAGCAACCAAATTAAAATTATCAAAATACACCCCCTTGCAAAGTTAGCAAATGGCCCCTTTAGGGTATATTTCGATAACTGAGACCAATGCCTGATCTTGGGAGGAGGAAACCGGGGCCTTTGCTCCGGTCGGTAACTTCTGAGGGGGTCGGCGGCTTGTTTACTTCCTGCCTCTGCAAAAATAGAAAAATAAATAAATAAATAAATAAATAATTGAAGCAATTGGTAACAGCTCAAACTGCATGGCAAATCCTAGAATTTAGAAAGCGAAGTTGTTGAATATCGCCAACTATGAGATTTTTAGTTCACAATAGCGAAAAAAAGAAAAAAAAAAAAAAGGAAAAATGCCAAAAATAAAAAAAATGTGCCAAGTGACTTGACTTTAACGAAAAACTACCGCTATGACTACAAAGTCTAGATGAGAGTCTGATACCTTCTGATTTCGAACATTGCCACTAGTCAACGAGGCAGGCAAGGAAAAATTAATTGTGGGCTCGACGCATATAAATATCGATATTTATTACATTCGTATTTTTCCTCCTGTCATTTCTGGTAAAAATTTTGTTATTTTAACTCCAGGGCTATTCGGTTCTTATCCATTAGATGGGCGCGCTGATGTATCGCTAAATAATGTAGAATACCACGAAATTTCTTACGACCATATTTGTTTACAGTTGAGAGTACTTTTGTTCCGTTGACAAAATTTATCATTCGCTTTGCTTGGTGACATTGGCGATTTTGGATTTTTCTCTTGCGCACGGCTAACGGATAAGTACCGGCTATTCTAATGATTTTCGAGTTATTAACCTTTATTCTGTCTAAAAAGTATATAATACATTTTAGTCACATTTCGTATCAAATCTTTCAGAATTTTGAAGCCCCTGGAGGAGGTTTCAGT
>JAXGGA010025105.1:0-11042 GCA_038373865.1 Uloborus plumipes | reverse complement strand
GCCATTTAAAAGTACTATTGAAACAGATGTAATAATGATTTTAAAATAAACTATATCAAGAGTATTGAGGAAAGATTTTGATTTTTCTCAATAAGTTTCAGTTTTGTAAGCTAAAAACATTTTTGTGTCACTTGTGTTTTTCACAAGTTTTGTTGTTTCACCTGGTATAAATAGTCACCCGGTGCGGCCTTAACAACAAAGAAAAAAAGGAAAGAAAACAATTCCACAAATCAAAGGAAATTTGATTATTTCATTTATTTACTCACTTATATGTTCTATGAGCAATTGTGTATAGGGTAAGTGCTCCAGTAGTCGCCAGTCCGCCAGTAAGTCGGCCACCCAAGTGATGATAAAACACCTCACAAATAGTACATTTTTAATTCAAAATCAGATATGGCGCATTCACACATTCATGTACCTATCCTCAATCATCAACCAGGGGCAGTTAAGTTTTGGGTACTTTTTTTTGAATTAGTAAAGAGTCATTTCATTTTGAATGGTGTGCCCGTCATCCAAGATTGCGAGTCTGCTTATTTTTCAGCTAAGAGGACACGTCTTCTTAAAATGGCCAATTACACTTATTAATTTAATTCTACTGTAAATTTGAGTGATTTTTATCTTAATGGAATGTCTAACACAATAAAGTTTATAAATACCTTTGTGCTATTGATGTAGTAGAGAAAATATCAACGTAAAATAGGCACAAATAAGCAGAGATACTGCAGACACGTGTTTCGGGGCTACAAGGAGCCCCTTTTTCAATGCAAGAAGTGTGAGCTTTAGGATGAAGAATCATCCGATAAAAGCAACACATTCGAACAAAAGATAGTATAAATAGCAAAAACTGGATATTAACAAAACAAACAAGACAATGCTTAGAGCCGAAATTTATTACATGAAACCATCAAGAAAAAACCGTTAAGAAATAAATTTCCAAAAGATCCGATAGATCATAAACATTGTCAAAAAATGAAACCACTTATGAATAAATTAGCAATAAATTTGCGAATAGGAAAATTATGTACCGAAGCAATTGTAACACACAGAAAAAACAGCAGAAGAAAACAGAATGAAATAAAATGAAATAAAATTTTAAATTAATCAAAAATGTGAGCAAAAATTGAAATGTAAAGATAAGCGACACGAAAAGCCAAAGGGCTAACAATTATAATTTATACAAACGGACGCCAAACAGCAGAAAAATAAGGAATAGCATTTATATCGTTAACTAAGTCAGAACTGTTTTTCAAAATGTGGAAGGATTCCCAAAAATCAAGATCTGATGGGTTGGGGCATTTTTGGACAATTTGAAAGGAATTAAAATCGAAAGAATGATTCTTGTCCCAACAATGTTGCGCAATACTAGACTTATTTAATTGTTGCTTTTTCACATAATTCTGATGTTCTTTTAAGCGGAATTTCAAAGCCCGTCGCGTCTGTCCTATATAGGAGAGATTGCAAATGCAATTAATTTTATAAATACCACAACTGTTAAGAGGATGAATGGGATCTTTAAGAGAAGAGAAACATAGTTTATTCGTTGGAGAGAATACCACCTGGAAATTGAAACGTTTGAGAATCTTAGCAACCTGATAACTCACAGAGGGAAAGAATGGCAAAACAACCAAATTCTTTCTGATGACAGTTCTCTCAACAATATTCCTTTCGGATTTATTAGAAAGTTTTTTAAAAATGGAATCAATCAAAGTATGAGGATAGTTTCTATCAATAGCCACAGCTTTAAGATAGTTGAGTTCAGCATTAAGAAGTTCCGGTGAAGAACAAAGATTAATAGCACGGTAAACAAAAAAATTAAATGCAGCATATTTTTGACTAGGAGGGTGAGATGAAAGTCGATGAGGAGGTAATGAGACAGCAAAAGGTTTGCGATAAACTGTAGTTTCAAAGCCGAATTCTGTATTGTTCACAAACTCTAATAAGTTTATAACTGCTGGTAAGCTTGTAACAGAGGCAATTTGATAGCTTGATAGCTTTTATTCCTAGGTATTGATTCCAAAATAATGAATTTATGAACTGATTTATTGAAAAAATTGCTTCCATTAATAAATCTATTAGGGATGATTAGCTTCCATATTTGTTTCTTTTAAATACCGTTTAACTAATAGAGTAAAAAAATGTGTCACTGTTTCAAAAGAGTTTCTGCTAGTGATACTGTTATGACCAGCTACTGGCGATTTAAGAATTTAACCGGTTTCGACATTCAAGTCAATTGACTTGAAATGTAAAACCGAGGAAAAAAGTTTCATTTCTTTTTCTTTTCAGAAAATTATATTTTTTTATCTTTCAGTTTGAACTGAACTTACTTTTCCAGCTTTCTCATAAATTAAAAAAAAAAGCGTTATATTATGCGTTAACACCAAAACATTGTCAAATCTAATAATAAGAGGAGGGGAAATAAATATATATTTTAATTGTACTGTGCTGTACGTAGATGTGCAAAAAAGCAATTATTGTTTTGTTTTTCTCAATTATGAATTCACTTAATTTTCTTGACTATGGGAGCAAAAAAAATGGTTTTCTCTCTGTAACAAATCATACCGATCGAAAGGTCTGATTTAGAAAGAAAAAAAAAAGAGTAAGATGAATTTTTAAAGTTGACTAGAACTCCAGTGATGCACAGTTGCGGAATGAGAAAACCTTAGTGGTATTTGTTTAGAATTTCTCAGTATTTCTTGACTTGTTGGAAGCTATTTTGTGTGTGTCTTTTTTTTTTAGTTTTTTTTAAATGTTCAATATAATGATTTAATGCATTTTCGAAGAGCAGGAATGTGTTTTTTCTCATTTAGTTTTTACTTCTCATTTATCTCTTATTCAAAGTTTTTTTCTTCGTTGTATAAATGTATTTTTATCATTTATTTTTTAATTATATTTTTATTCCTTTTTCCGTTTCTACATCTTCTCTAAAACGGTTTTCTTGAGATCTCAGTTTTTCATTTCCATTTTTGCACTTTAGTTACCACATATTTAAATTATCCGTTAAGACCCAAATTTTAAGGTCCTACCCCTGATAAATTACCATTACCAATCTAAAAATAAAATACATCTGCTAATTCGACACATCCAATAGCAAAAGTACCATCCTCTAGTAAAGAAATAATAACTGCTGGCGTGTCATAATCCGATTTGCAGCAGAAAAGAAAAAAGAAACAATAGATTATCTGTTAATTCCTGTCCCTGTTCCTTTAAATAAGGTTCTCGGGCTTGACAAGAACTTCCTTGTGCTGATCCTGTTAGCAGAATCTCGCCATATGAAAGGGATTAGTTGGAGTGTCGCTGCCCTGATAAGCCCGAAATCAGCGTCATATTTCGTTCCCGTCGTTCGATGACAGGTGATTTTGTTTCCAAACATTTCTGCTGCTATTGTAATTTGTTGGCGGAACGTAGAACACCGGATTTATATCCCTTTTAAAAATGAAGCAATTTTTAAATGATGCAATTTCTTAGATATTATCTAGATATGATGACAAGTTGGTAAATATTCAAATGAGTATTTGAAAAAGTCAATTCAGGAAAGCCCAACTGCTTATAGAAGTAGAACTTAGTGATGCAGTTGAATTTCTATTTAGTTATGGTAAAGTTTATATTGGATAAGACACAAAATAAATATCTGCTAGAACTCGGTGAACTCTGTAACGGATTGATTAACTAGGTTTGAAAGCAAAGTTACAGCCGAATTTTCAATCTGCTTGTTTTAATTTAGTGCAAGTCTAAGTTAATGCTATGTAGTGTTTGCACTTTTAGTTAGTTCTTAACTTATCTCTGAATCTAACAAGTCTGCTTGTAGAGCACATTCCGGGAAAACTTCGATGTAACTCCGAATCAAGGGAACGCAGTTTTTTATTGTAAGTTTATGCCAAATAAGTTGGATTTATCGATGCATGACTAATGTTTTCCTATTAAGAAATATTTATGCATTAAGAAAGATATAAAAAATAGTTATGAACAAAAGGCAAAACAATTTTCTTTGTAGACTTCTTGACGAAGATGAATTATTGACTGATTGAGAGCCTTTTGTAACATTATTATTATTATTTTTTTACTCTAAAGAAGAGCAGCTTCTTTTTTTATATTACTCAGACGTGGGTACTTAGTTTTTTTCTTGAATTACATAAAGTTACCAGACAACATAAGAAAACAAATAATACCAGTTTGGAAATTTTCTAACGACCAGAAAAAATAGAGAAATGAAATTAAAAAGTGGTTCAAATCTCCCTTATTTCCTCCTGATCAGTACACTAACTAAATTTCATTAATTTTCTTGCAGACACCATCCTGCCCTGTGTGCCGCTTGCTTTCCAAAGCAACTGCCACCTCAGCCCCAGAATTACACACCCCACGCGTCCTCCACTTGCCTCCCAATAACATAGAAGGTCAATGGATCAGCCTGCGCTGTGAAGTCAGGCCATACGGCCTGTTCTTGAAACGTTCTTTCCTCTTCAGTCATCACAACAAACAGTGGCAAGGAATGCATGCTTATTTCAAAGATCCTAACTGCATGAATCCTATGTTTACTCTAAACGCAAGCGGAACGTTCATTCCTGGGCCACCATCGAAGACGATACCTGATGCTGCTCAGTACGACTTCCAAATCCTTGATTCGACTGTTACTCCAAAAGATCAAAGTTTCGTTAGCAATATGAATGGTTTGCCTACTTGCAGGTCCAAGGCTCTGTGGAAAATTGGAGAGGCGATGAACCTGACAGAATTTGGTGGCTGCAAAGAACTAGGCGTACAGATACCTTCAATTGAACTCGATTTGGTCAGATTTGAGCATCAAAAACCAAACGTGAGGTACTTGTTTCTAGGGGATGTATCTGAAGAACAGGCGAGACCGACTAGTTTCCAACCACCTTTGGTGCAGTGTTCGGACAGTCAATCTGCTGATGAAAATTCGTTGTACAACGAACTACGCCCATTACCGTTGGTTTCGAAATCTTGTAAATTATTTTGTGATGGCAGCTATTTCCTCACTGGACTGATTATTTCGTCTATTATTTTACACTGCAAATTTTCTATAATTTAAAAAGTGATGTAAAACACATAAATAATTAGAGAAGAAAATATCAGCATGTTCCAAAACTAACGACCAATTTTCAAGGCAATACAAATGTATGAATTTTTTTCTCAGGTGATTGAAAAAATAATCTCCTTAGAAGGTAGAATCACCATTATCTTTTGGAAATCAGTTGGTAAAACATATGAAGAGTGCAACAAGTGTACCAGCGAAAATACGGAAAACAGGTAAAAATAAGGGGCGGGGCTACTGGTGAACAAATTCAGAGGAACCGGTAGCGTTTCGGATAAAAAGAAGAAAAAAAAACCTACCGTAAAATGGGGTGTATAGGAACAGCGGGATCAATCGGAACAAAACTTCCCGACCGTACAAAGAAATTCTTCATAAATATACTAGTGGGTATTTTTCGCCATTAATTTTGTTTATAGAAAGGTAAGATCATAGGAAGTAGGAAAAAATTACTTTTGTCAATCTGGCAACGCTACTGGCTTCTCAGGAGGGCTACACGTGGAATGCTATAAAACATCACATTTTCACACCCTGGAAAACTTCATATGCAAGAGCAAATCTTCTTATATTTAAAAACTAAGAGTGGTATGTTTCAATGGGGAAGATGCATGATTTTCAAACTCACTTGCAAATGAAAGACCATGAAAAACTGTGCAGAAACATACCAATAACACCTCCATTAAGCCAGTTTAAACATATTTAAAACGAGTTTTAAAAGCGATTAGGCCACGCCTCCCGAAAAACGAAAGTAGCTGCTCCATGAGTTTGTGACGTCACAGAATACTACTTTTCTCCCTACGTTCCTTCTGCTAGCGTTTGCTCTGCTGTACAATGCGGAACTTCACACTAGCAGATATTGAGAAGATGGATCACGGAATCAATGTATTCCAAATACTAGTTTTAAAGCACAGGTTTTACATACTGCCAAGTTATTAAGCCTTTACAAGTCGCAAATCTTCACGGTTTATTTATTTATTTTTTTAAATTTTATGTTTTTTTAGCTATAAAAGAATACTTATATGAAGAACATTTAGCTGGTAAAAACATGGGCTTAGATTCTTTGAGACACATGTCAGTCATGTTAACTGGGGGGTTGGAAAAGAAGAATACAATTTTTGTTATTCAACGACAAATATTGATAGCAAATACATTTTTTCGAGATATAAGAACTTGATTTTTGCATAGCGCGTGTTTTTACAAGAATATCAAAATGTGTTTCAAAATGCAATGCAATTCGGATGTTCTTGAGGATTGTTTGTGATTTATTTCATCAGAAATTTATTTAGAATTTGTTTTATTTAAAGCACATTTTAATTTAGATGATGACTTTTTAAAATGTTATTTATAAATCTAAACTTCTATTTATAGATTAATATTTTTTTATTTGTTACTCTGTAGAAAATAATCTGAATAAATGAACAAATAATAATAAAAAAAATCTACGTTTTAACAATTCATCAAAAATTTAAGAGTTTTTTTTTTTTTTTTTGAGCAATCGCGATTGCTATTTGGTTTAACTCAATCGAAGCTGGTATTAACTCCTCAAACCAATTAAATAGCACACGGGTGCAACACTCCTCCTTCCTCTATTCGATAAATTAAATAAAATTTCAAATAGCGGGAACATTTTTAAAGAAAGATTTTTTTTTTCACACACTCTTGGATACATTTTGAATGTCACCCGGTGTAACCCCCTTTTCATCAATAATAATGATCCTGCATTGGATGAATTCTATATAATTTAAAACAATGGGATATTTTTCAAGAAATTCAACATGTACATTTTTCATAAGTTGTGAGATACATTTTTGGTTGGTTTCATTCAAACAACGCATGGGTGTTACTTGGTGCCCCCCCCCCCCCCAACGGTATCGATGCTCTGCGTTTCATAAATTCTATATAAAATAAATTTTAATGAAATTTTTAAGAAAGCAAATTTTTAAATTTTATGAAGTTTCATAAACTCTTTAACACATTTTGGCTGTTACGACCTGAAGGGTGTCCCCCCCAGCAACCCCCCATCCAACCCCCTTTAAAAATATTTTAAAACTGTTTTTTGTTTCTCAATTATTTATCGGTTTAAACACTCCTGTTTTTGCGAAAATAAAAGCTTTTGACTCATCTTACTGCTCAAATTCTTTTCATTTCTACTGATATAAAATCGGGGTGTTTTTCTGAAAATGGATACAGCGTACAGCTAGCCAACTTTGAACAATTATCGACCTGCCTTTTAATGAATTTTTCTTCCATCATTTTAAATGAAAAGTCATTTTATTCTTTAAAAAATAATAATAATAAATATGAAGATATAGAAAAAAAAACCCGCATCAATCATTGATTATAACTACATTTCAGAAGTTAGATGACTGAATAAAACTAAACATGCTTCGAAAATTCGCAACAAAACCCCCGAAAAATGCAGCTGAAGTTGAAAACATTTTAAATATTTCAGTGGTAAACACTTGGACATTTTTACTGAGAATTAACGCACGTACTTTTTTAGGTTTTCGATTTGAAAAATGTTGGTGTTTTTCAGTGATCAGAACTCTCCAGAAATCTAATTCCAAGAAATGATTGAAAGAATGAGAAAATGATTGGAATGTAGTCAAAGAACGCAAACCTGTTCTGTTCTTGATCTACCAGCTTTACTACGCTCCTTTTCTTTTGTGAAGCAGAGTACCTTTCGTTTATCCCCCCCCCCCTATTTCCCTTTTAAAGTGAATAATGACTATAAACAACTAAACTGATAAGAAGACACAGCTGCTTAAAAATTGGCTCAAAATTCATAAATGAGCTAAAACATTAAAAATTGCCCTGAAAAGTTAATAAAAAAACTTTTCAACGTTTAAAGAGTTGTAAAACTCTTTGTATAATGAACTAAGACGAAGAAAACGTCAAAAAAATGAACTACCATCCGGGCTCCGAATATAACGATAATACAAAACAGCGTGTTAAAAACGCATTGACTGTCTCATCAAAGGCAGCGGGGGAAAGGCACTGCGAGAATCGTATTCTGTGACGTGGACCAATGGCTGAGCGTTTTTCGTCACGTGACATTGTTTACAAAAATCTCCCTTTTTAATTGCTTCTCACGCTCAAGTGAATGATTTTTTGGAATTTTAATGTTGATTTTCGGCATCAGCATCATCGATTCTATGAAATAACAGCAGAGCAATTCCATACCAAATCACCGAATGGGGGTCGCACGACCGACTCGGATTTTTTTTTAATTTGGTACACAGATTGATGGTATAGAGGTATGAAAAAGCCCAAAAGGAAAGTTACCTGCTCCACTTATTTTCTGAGATACATGCCCTCAAAGTTTGTCCGCCACGTCAAAATACTAAAAAAGTGATGTTATTTAATCATTTTTTATAAAAAATCGTACTCATGCAAAATAAAAGTGTTAGATATCTATGGAAACTAGTTACTCCAGGCATTCTGAAAAAAAATACTAGAACGTTCAAAATGAAAATTGCCAAGGTACAGGGCTCTTTGAAGTTGTCACCACAAAATCTTGATTTTGCTGATTTTGCTAAAATTCAGGCATTTATTACAAAAAAAGGCAAACAAAACCAAAGGTTTTCTCACTTTCTGGTAGTGTACAGGTCCTCCCTGTAAATTGCTACGCAATAAATTTTTTGGGTTTCTCACTCCTTCTTGGAAATATTTTAGCTTAAAGATAAGCCGTAAGGCAAAAAATGCGTTTTTGGCCATCTTGGCAGCCATTTTTCTCATAAAGGGGGAGCAGTAGAAACTTTAATTTTTTTTTTAAACAAGCCACAGATATGTTAGCTATTCACAGGAAAAGAGTTTACTTTTGGTTATTTCTCCCATTAAGAGATATCCTGCTGACAGTATATGCATGTTTTTCGCGACGACCATATGCTTTTGTTCCCCCTCTCATGGACTTAAAATTAATTAAACCAAAAAATAATGATATATTTATTATTAGCTGTATTATCTACCCAATATGTCATGAAATTTAATTTATTAAATCATTGAACAATAAATTAGATAATTGATGAAAACAAGAAAAAGTATTTCTCTGATGCCTGAGCATTATGCATTCATAATTATAAAGCACTAAATACTTTCTTGAGAAATTAATTAACACAAATGAGCTCTAAATATTTATATTATAAGCAATACCCAATATTGTGATTGGGATACTCCTGTTTTTAATTGAATTTCTTGAATATCACATGAATATCAGGAAAATAAATGAGGTCTTTTCGTTTGATGTAGGATACTTTATGACAAATTTAATTTGATGGGCTACTAACTGAGCATGGTGATAAAGAGCTATTAATTTCAGCATCGAATTCCATTTTACCTTATTAACAGTTAAATATTTACAAAATAATTAAATAAATAATTTAATATAAAGCCATGCTTGAAGAATTAAAATTAGTGCAACTAATTTATTCACATACTGATCTTTACAAAATTGACATGCGTTGAGCACTGATAAGAACTGACAAGAAAAAGTTTACTCACTAAAATATTAGTTCACAGATACTATAAAGCATACATTCTATTTTCCACAAAATAATACTGCAACAAAGAACAAGGGTATCCTCCTGTTTATAGCCATCAATCAGGAACATCCAATCACAAGATTGGGTATTGCCTATGAGATAAATATTCGAAGCTCCTTTATTTTAATTGATTTTTCAAGAAATTCTTTAGTACCTACCCCTTTATACCCTTGTTCTTTGTTGCAGTATTATTTTGTAGAAAATAGGATGTACGCTTTATAGTATCTGTGAACTAGTATTTTAGTGAGTAAACTTATTCTTGTCAGTTCTTATCAGTGCTCAACAGATGTCAGTTTTGTATAGATCAGTATGGAAATAAATTAGTTGCACTAATTTTAATTCTTCAAGCATGGCTTTATATTAAATTATTTATTTAATTATTTTGTAAATATTTAACTGTTAATAAGGTAAAATGGAATTCGATGCTGAAATTAATAGCTCTTTATCACCATGCTCAGTTAGTAGCCCATCAAATTAAATTTGTCATAAAGTATCCTACATCAAACGAAAAGACCTCATTTATTTTCCTGATATTCATGTGATATTCAAGAAATTCAATTAAAAACAGGAGTATCCCAATCACAATATTGGGTATTGCTTATAATATAAATATTTAGAGCTCATTTGTGTTAATTAATTTCTCAAGAAAGTATTTAGTGCTTTATAATTATGAATGCATAATGCTCAGGCATCAGAGAAATACTTTTTCTTGTTTTCATCAATTATCTAATTTATTGTTCAATGATTTAATAAATTAAATTTCATGACATATTGGGTAGATAATACAGCTAATAATAAATATATCATTATTTTTTGGTTTAATTAAATTTAAGTCCATGAGAGGGGGAACAAAAGCATATGGTCGTCGCGAAAAAACATGCATATACTGTCAGCAGGATATCTCTTAATGGAGGAAATAACCAAAAGTAAACTCTTTTCCTGTGAATAGCTAACATATCAGTGGCTTGTTTTAAAAAAAAATTAAAGTTTCTACTGCTCCCCCTTTATGAGAAAAATGGCTGCCAAGATGGCCAAAAACGCATTTTTAGCCTTACGGCTTATCTTTAAGCTAAAATATTTCCAAGAAGGAGTGAGAAACCCAAAAAATTTATTGCGTAGCAATTTACAGGGAAGACCTGTACACTACCAGAAAGTGAGAAAACCTTTGGTTTTGTTTGCCTTTTTTTGTAATAAATGCCTCAATTTTAGCAAAATCTGCAAAATCAAGTTTTTGTGGTGACAACTTCAAAGAGCCCTGTACCTTGGCAATTTTCATTATGAACGTTCTAGTATTTTTTTTCAGAATGCCTGGAGTAACTAGTTTCCATAGATATCTAACACTTTTATTTTGCATGAGTACGATTTTTTATAAAAAATGATTAAATAGCATCACTTTTTTAGTATTTTGACGTGGCGGACAAACTTTGAGGGCATGTATCTCAGAAAATAAGTGGAGC
>JAXGGA010025104.1:0-11042 GCA_038373865.1 Uloborus plumipes | reverse complement strand
GAAAGAGGTCGAAAATTACAGGCTGGTGTAAAGCGGAGCGCCATTCCACGTAGGCTACGAGTATATATATACGGATTAAAGGGAAAAGGGTCAACTATGATGAATCACTAAAATCTAGGAAAAAACTACAAATATCTACAGATTGAGAACATCAAATATGAAGCATTTAGTGTTCAAGAAATCATTTTTTAAACAATAAAAAAAAAAAAGAGCATCGAATAGTAATTTTGTTTCTACATTTTCCTAATTTTGCTGTTCAATATTAATTTCTTAGATAAATTTATCGTAAGTTCAATCAGTCTTTTTTAGCCCGTAATGAAAAAATACATGAAATATTTTCAGTCTTTCTTTTCGTTTTTCTTTTAAAAACATATTTTGTGCATCAACTGCTGATAAAGAGTAAATACACAAAGTACAAATAAAAATTTCTTAGCGGTTGGTAGTGTAAAGCAAGGTACAGAGGCGGGTCTAACGGTACGCGGACTAAGCGGCCGCGTGGGGCCCCTTCGACCCGTGATGCGCCATGGGGCCCCGAAATTCTCCTAGAATCTAAAATTCAAATGTACTGGTTTTAGATATAACTGTAACCTGTAGCTAAAGAACATGTATAGCAATGACATTGATGCTTGCACTTTAGAAGATGAATTTGATCATTTTGTTATATTTCTGAAAGAAAAGGAGGACTCTCTCGTGTCATAATATTTACCAAGCTGCTAGAGGGATGTTTTGCAGATTTCCGAACATGGAGACACTTTTGAAAATATTTTTGACAATACCTATGTCAAATGCATCAGGTGAAAGATCGTTTTCTGTTTTAAAAAGAAAAAAAAAATATTTACGTAGTAAAATGGGGGAAGAGAGGCCTAACAACTTAGCCATACTGTACCAGGTGTGTAAGTATGAAACCGGAATTTCCCATAGGTGGCGCTAGATGTCGATGTAGTTACTGACTCATCACGTCAGCGGAGATTTCCAACTCACAATAACACGAGTTTCTTTCAGTAGCATTAGTTTATTAGAGATAAACATTAGGGTGGGGCGAAAAATGAAAAGTTTTTCAGATCAAATTCTAATAGTTGCCAAAAGTTGTCTTTGGTGATAGTTAGCTTTTGTGCAAAATTTGAGAAAAATCGGTTAATATCTTCAGGGGGCGCTGCGATCGCAAAGTTTTATCATAGCTTTTATCGGGATTTTATGGTTAAAATATGAAAAACAATGCCGTTAACTAATCTCATTGCATATTTTTTACTCCTAAGATATATTCAAGCATTCAAAACATACGAAATAACTCACAAAAAATTAATTTATATGATATATTTATATTTCAAACATTTAAAAAGAAACAAAAACGTGAAAAAAAGTGATTTTTTTTAAAAATATAAATATATCATATAAAATAATGTTTGTGGGTCATTTCATATGCTTTTAATGCATGCAAACATCTTTTGAGTAAAAAAAAACGCAAAGAGACTAGCTAAAGGCATTCTTGTTGATATTTTAACCATAAAATCCATAACAAAGCTATGGTAAAACTTTGCGATCGCAGCGCCCCCTGAAGATATTAACCGATTTTTCTCAAATTTTGTACAAAAGCTAACTATCACCAAAGACAACTTTTGGCAACTATTAGAAATTGATCTGAAAAACTTTTTATTTTGCGCCCCACCCTAATAAACATGTCGAGTTTTGTGCCAACAAATTACGATTTGCCGACATCACTAGTTTTCTGTGTTCATCTGAGGAAAACCGCAGCCGAATCACATCGAATGCTTGTGGAGGCGTATGGTGAGCAGGCTCTCGGTAAAACAAAGTGTTTTGAGTGCTTCAAACGGTTCAGAAGTGGCGATTTTGACGTGAGGAACGAAGAACGTGGAAGACTACCAAAAAAGTTTTAAGACGCTGACCTGCAAGCCATTTTGGAGGAAAACCTGAGGAAACTGTCAATACTGAACGCTACCGACAACAAATGACCAATTTGAATCGAGCTTTGAGTGCAAAACGACCAGAATACCAACAAAGACAACACAAGGTGATTTTGCTGCATGACGACGCACCAGTACACAAAGCAAAACGGGTCCAGGAAACGATAGAGTCGTTCCGTTAGGAGATTCTTTTGCATGCGGCTTACTCACCGGATCTTGCCCCATCCGAATATTACTTGTTTGCATCGATGATCGATGGGACACGCACTTGCTAAGCAGCGCTTGACTTCCGACGAAGCTGTACGAAAATGGCTCGATGACGGGTTTGCCTCATAAGATCAACAGTTCTTTGGTGCGGAATCCACAAGTTGCCAGAAAGATGGCAAAAATGTATAGATAGCGACGGACAATACTTTAAATAAAGTACTTTGTATCATATCATTACAATAAACGTGTTTTTTCTGTAGAAAAATTCCGGTTTCATACTTACACACCTGGTATATTGAACAGGAACTGTTGAACCACGTCGACACGGAAAACATAATTAATGATTTTGCTGCAATTAAATCTAGACGAAAATTTATATGAGGTATGTAAATAAAATATTGGTAAACTGTATTGGGATTTTTTTTCGGGGGGGGGGGGGATTTTTCTCCCCCTTTTTAGAGTGGAGTGGAGGGGGCCCCAAAACTTTTACCGCTTGGGGCCCCCACTTCACTTGATCCGCCTCTGGCAAGGTATGGTACTAGTAGCTCTGTTATGTGCCGATATAAAGTATGATTCAGAAAAGAAAAAATTCAACGAAAGCCTACCTGAGGTCTAATCTTTCCGCCAAAACTTACAACCCTTTGTTTAAAGCAGTAAATTGCCTCCAGCTCTGTCACTTTCTGTTCCAAGCTGACGAGTGCCAATAAGCACGAAACTGCAGTCCTTGGATGGAATAACTGAGCAGGCCACCGATTGCAACCTTTTGTTTGTTCCTTGCAGGGACCAATTAAGATGTCACTGGCCCCTAGGCCAAATACTTTTTTGGGGCCCCCTCTACTGAGTCTTTACAATTTTATGCACAGGATCAAATAAATTTAGGCACTGACTACAACAATTTTAACCATTTGGGGGCCCCTAAATTGTGGGGGCCCAAGGCCGCGGCCTAGTTGGCCTATTCAGCAATCAGACCCTGGTTACTAGTACTACCTCATTTGAAAAATCCAGTGTCCTCTTCATCTAGAGGAAAACAAGAAGTTCTGTCAAGAACTAAACGAGCCTACTTTCCCGTACATCGACATCGGCATTCTAGAATCTGATCATTATTCTCTTGATCATCTGAGACTAAACATTATGTCAAACATACCTTTTTAGCACTTAAAGCTGATTTCTAAAGGCAAAATATACCCCTCTCATCAGATGAAATAGAGAGATAAAAAGTAAATAAATGAATAAATGAAGTTTTGTCGCACCTTTTAAAGAATGTAACTGTTACAGTTCTTCCGTAGAAAAATTCCTCAATCGTTTTCAAAAAAAAAAATTAAAAGTACAAAGTACATCAAAACACATTTTATCAAAGAAAGGAAAAAAAACTCGTCGTCGATAAAATGTCTCGATTTTCACTTTTAAACCGTTGCCAGTTGTTAAATATAAATAAGGAATAAAATGCCCTCGTGAATGAAACACTTTTGTTACAAAAAAAATCGTCTGCCAAAAAAAAAAATAATAATAGTAATAAATAAAATAACACAAATGAATAAATAAACAAAAAATCGTCTGCACAGTCAGTCATTTTTTTCTGAGCCTGCATTTCCGCCATGTTTGTGGAGTCGGAGTCGGAATCAGAGTCCTCACAGAAAATTATTCAGAAAAGTACTTTACAAACATTATTTATCAAAACCATTTTTTTACAAAGTTAGTTTGAAGGAAATCTGACTTTAAGTTCCAGGATCAACATTCAACTTAAATTCTCCGTAGGCGCTAATGTTAAATTTTTTTCTAAACGGTTCAATATTGAACGAAAAATGGTTCAAACCAAAAAGCGAAATAAGGGAATGAACCTCTCCGAGATCTTTCAAACAAAAAAAAGTTTATTCCATTCGGATGGTTCACTCAGAAGTTATTAGGTGGGGAAAGGTTGCTTGAACGGTTCAATGTTGAACGAAAAAATGTTCAAATTGAAAATTTAAATACTGTAATGAAGTATCCTTGCTGAGATCCTTCGAACAAAAAAAAAAGTTTATTTAAATCGGACTGTTCACTCAAAAATTATTAGGGGTGACAGCTTGCTTGAGCGGTTCAATGTTGAACGAAAAATTGTTCAATTCGGAAATGTAAATACGGGAATGAAGTATCCTTGATAAGATCTTTCGAACAAAAAAAAGTTTGTTGAAATCGGACTGTTCACTCAAAAGTTAGCATCGCGGGACAGGTTGTTTGAACGGTTCAAAGTTGAACCAAAATTTGTTCAAATCGAAAAATCAAATATGGGAATGAGTTGTACTCGCCGAAATCTTTCCAACAAAAAAAAGTTTGTTCCAATTTGAATGTTCATTCAAAAGTTATTAGGGGGGAAAGGTTGCTTGAACGGTTCAATGTTGAACCAAAATTGTTCAACTCGAAAAATCAAATATGGGAATGAGTTGTAATCGCTGAGATCTATCCAACAAAAAAAAGTTTGTTCAAATCGGAATGTTCATTCAAAAGTTATTAGGGGGGAAGGGTTGCTTGAACGGTTTAATGTTGAACAAAAAATTGTTCAAATCGAAAATGTAGATACAGGAATGAAGTATCCTTGAAAAGATCTTTCGAACAAAAAAAAGTTTGTTCCAATCGGACTGTTCACTCAAAAGTTAGCATCGCGGGACAGGTTGTTTGAACGACTCAAAGTTGAACTAAAAATTGTTCAAATCGAAAAATCAAATATGGGAATGAGCTGTACTCGCCGAGATCTTTCCAACAAAAAAAAGTTTGTCCAAATCGGAATATTCATTCAAAAGTTATTAGGGGGGGACAGACAGACCGACCGACAGACCGACCGACAGACCGACACACAAATTCCCCATCTCAATACCCTACTTTCAAATTTTTAATTTTTCGATATTCATTTTACCTTTTTATTTTTTTAACTTGGCGATATTTTTTGGACTTGGCGATATATTTTTTAACTTGGCGATATTTTTTGGACTTGGCGATATTTTTTGGGCTTGGCGATATTTTTTGGGCTTGGCGATATTTTTTGGGCTTGGCGATATTTTTTGGACTTGGCGATATTTTTTGGGCTTGGCGATATTTTTTGGACTTGGCAATATTTTTTGGGCTTGGCGATATTTTTTGGGCTTGGCGATATTTTTTCGACTTGGCGATATTTTTTGGATTTGGCGATATTTTTTGGACTTGGCGATATTTTTTTTAACTTGGCGATATTTTTTGGACTTGGCGATATTTTTCGGGCTTGGCGATATTTTTTGGGCTTGGCGATATTTTTTGGGCTTGGCGATATTTTTTGGGCTCGGCGATATTTTTTGGACTTGGCGATATTTTTTGGGCTTGGCGATATTTTTTGGGCTTGGCGATATTTTTTGGGCTTGGCGATATTTTTTGGGCTTGGCGATATTTTTTGGGCTTGGCGATATTTTTTGGACTTGGCGATATTTTTTGGACTTGGCGATATTTTTTGGACTTGGCGATATTTTTTGGACTTGGCGATATTTTTTGGGCCTGGCGAAATTTTTGGACTTGGCGATATTTTTTGGACTCGGCGATATTTTTTGGACTTGGCGATATTTTTTGGACTTGGCGATATTTTTTGGACTTGGCGATATTTTTGGACTTGGCGATATTTTTGGACTTGGCGATATTTTTTGGACTTGGCGATATTTTTTGGACTTGGCGATATTTTTTAGGCTTGGCGATATTTTTGGGCTCGTTTAAGTTGGACTGTTCACTCAAAAATTATTAGGGGTGACAGCTTGCTTGAGCGGTTCAATGTTGAACGAAAAATTGTTCAATTCGGAAATGTAAATACGGGAATGAAGTATCCTTGATAAGATCTTTCGAACAAAAAAAAGTTTGTTGAAATCGGACTGTTCACTCAAAAGTTAGCATCGCGGGACAGGTTGTTTGAACGGTTCAAAGTTGAACCAAAAATTGTTCAAATCGAAAAATCAAATATGGGAATGAGTTGTACTCGCCGAAATCTTTCCAACAAAAAAAAGTTTGTTCAAATCGGAATGTTCATTCAAAAGTTATTAGGGGGGAAAGGTTGCTTGAACGGTTCAATGTTGAACTAAAATTGTTCAACTCGAAAAATCAAATATGGGAATGAGTTGTAATCGCTGAGATCTATCCAACAAAAAAAAGTTTGTTCAAATCGGAATGTTCATTCAAAAGTTATTAGGGGGGAAAGGTTGCTTGAACGGTTCAATGTTGAACAAAAAATTGTTCAAATCGAAAATGTAGATACAGGAATGAAGTATCCTTGAAAAGATCTTTCGAACAAAAAAAGTTTGTTCCAATCGGACTGTTCACTCAAAAGTTAGCATCGCGGGACAGGTTGTTTGAACGGCTCAAAGTTGAACTAAAAATTGTTCAAATCGAAAAATCAAATATGGGAATGAGCTGTACTCGCCGAGATCTTTCCAACAAAAAAAAGTTTGTCCAAATCGGAATATTCATTCAAAAGTTATTAGGGGGGGACAGACAGACGACCGACAGACCGACACAGACCGACACACAAATTCCCCATCTCAATACCCTACTTTCAAATTTTTAATTTTTCGATATTCATTTTACCTTTTTATTTTTTTAACTTGGCGATATTTTTTGGGCTTGGCGATATTTTTTGGACTTGGCGATATTTTTTGGGCTTGGCGATATTTTTTGGACTTGGCGATATTTTTTGGGCTTGGCGATATTTTTTGGACTTGGCGATATTTTTTGGGCTTGGCGATATTTTTTGGACTTGGCGATATTTTTTGGGCTTGGCGATATTTTTTGTGCTTGGCGATATTTTTTGGACTTGGCGATATTTTTTGGCTTGGCGATATTTTTTGGACTTGGCGATATTTTTTGGACTTGGCGATATTTTTTGGGCTTGGCGATATTTTTGGGCTTGGCGATATTTTTTGGACTTGGCGATATTTTTTGGGCTTGGCGATATTTTTTGGACTTGGCGATATTTTTTGGACTTGGCGATATTTTTTGGACTTGGCGATATTTTTTGGGCTTGGCGATATTTTTTGGACTTGGCGATATTTTTTGGGCTTGGCGATATTTTTGGACTTGGCGATATTTTTTGGACTTGGCGATATTTTTTGGACTTGGCGATATTTTTTGGGCTTGGCGATATTTTTTGGACTTGGCGATATTTTTTGGACTTGGCGATATTTTTTGGGCTTGGCGATATTTTTTGGACTTGGCGATATTTTTTAGGCTTGGCGATATTTTTTGGGCTCGTTTAAGTTGGACTGTTCACTCAAAAGTTATTAGGGGTGAGAGCTTGTTTGAACGGTTCAATGTTGAACGAAAAATTGTTCAAATCGAAAATGTAGATACGGGAATGAAGTATCCTTGAAAAGATCTTTCGAACAAAAAAAAGTTTGTTCAAATCGGACTGTTCATTCAAAAGTTAGTATCGCGGGACCGGTTGTTTGAACGGCTCAAAGTTGTACCAAAAATTGTTCAAATCAAAAAATCAAATATGGGAATGAGCTGTACTCGCCGAGATCTTTCCAACAAAAAAAAGTTCGTCCAAATCGGAATGTTCATTCAAAAGTTATTAGGGGGGACAGACAGACCGACAGACCGACACACAAATTCCCCATCTCAATACCCTACTTTCAAATTTTTAATTTTTCGATATTTATTTCATTTTTTTGTTTCTTTTTGACTTTTTTTTACTTGGCGATATTTTTTGAACTTGGCGATATTTTTTGGACTTGGCGATATTTTTTGGACTTGGCGACATTTTTTAGATGCATTAAGCCAATTTTAATGCTTTTTTCGTCTCTTTTATTTTTAACGGGAAAGTAGGCTAAAAACAGAACGTTTGACATTGAATAATACAACAGGAAAACAGTCAGGTGGACGATGTAATTGCGTCTTTTTATTCAACCAGATTTAAACAGAAACTGTATCTACGCAATCTTCTATAGGTTTTGTATGTGTACCCATCCGTTGTTACGGCGAATGGGGTGTTCCAGTTTCTTCCACACTCGTCATACAGTATAATACATTGTTAATGATTGGAGCAAGTCAATTCTGTACCTCAGAGCCAGACTAACGTAAGTCCACTTTCGTCATTTTTCGGTAGAGGGGAAAAACGATTGTCGAATACATCGTTTTTCCCCTCTACTGAAAAATGACGAAAGTGGACTTACGTTAGTCTGGTTCTGAGGTACAGAATTGTCAATGCATCCATTTTCTCTAGACTTACGGGAGTAAATCAATCATAAATGGACATAAGAACACTTTGTATTTACTAAAATCCATTAGGAAAAATCAGGAAGGGATTAGATGCGTGCATCTTGGTGGTCAACACAGCACTGTTTGCTCCAACACAATCAATCCAGCCATGGGATATACCATCCACCCTAAACTGCTTCACCCGCCGTTTGAGGTTATGACTATGAAATGGATTACCAGATTTCGTCCAAACCTATGTTTATTTGACAATAAACAAAATTGTTTAGCACGATTTTTATTAGAAGTGCATGTAGTGCTTCGGTTCAGAAATAGTTTTTGCCCTTGCTGTAGGAATCTCGCATAACTGAAGATTCAGAATTAATTAGTTTTAGCCAAATAAACCAGTTTGTACTATGCTATTATTTTTACCAATCAGTTTGAAACACCCTGTAATGTAGCCCTTCCTTATAAAATTACAATATGCATTTATATTTATTTACTTCAATTATTTTGTTACGGATTTTTATTATTTTGTAATTAATAATATTATTTTTTCAATAATTTTACTTTTTAAGTATGTATTGCGATTTTGATATGATGAACCTTCTTTTTCTTAATAGAAAAAATTGAGTGCCTCTAAATGAAATAGATAAATGGTTAAAAAGTAAAATAATTCCAACAGAGAAGGACTGACTTCTTTACTTTTATGATTTATTTTTCCTAATTTATACAATCATCCATAAAATTCACTGCTCTTTGAAAAAAAAGCGTATCGTATGATTTAGGTCGCTGGAATGTATGCTAAGAAGTGGGTAGTATGCTGAAACGCATTTCAGAGGACGACATAACAAGCAGTTCTTTCTACCGCCATTTTTATGTTCAACTTTTATGTGCGTGGTGAAGCGCTCGTAAACTTATATGTACTTCAAGTTTATATAAAATATATTTTTGAAAAATAATATAGTTAGGGAATCTAGGTAGGTCACTTCAAGGCACTCTGTCAAAACTTTTTAAACTACGGTGGGGGGGGGGGGCACATGCTGACATGGTACGTTTTGATAATTCAATTTACAGCAAAAACCTCTTGAAAAAAAAACATTTAAGTTATGGTACTGCCAATTCTATTTCTTGGCAAAACGTTCAGAGCAATAAGCCATTTTATGCTCTTGTTGTGGCAACTTTTTTTTTGTTTTTACAGAAGTTGATGCAATTTTATCCCTGTCTTCTTCATCTGAGCACATATATTTAAAACTAACTAATAAGCTAAACTTAATTATTGAAAACCATTTTTTGAATTTTTGAAGTACATTAATGAAAATGTTTAAGTTTTTAAAAATAAATTAAGAATTATTTATTTTCATGTTTGGTCAAAAGATAAATGGTAGATCACTTGTAAACACAGCATCAGGACGCACATGTGAGCAGTTCCCATAGCCTTTCCGTAATATATACACTGAAGTGACAAAAGTCATGGGATACCTCTTAATATCGTGTCGGCCCTCCTTTTGCCCGGCGAAGTGCAACAACTCGACGTGGCATGGACTCAACAAGTCGTTGGAAGTCTTCTGCAGGAATATTGAGCCATGCTGTTTCGATAGACGTCCATAATTGTGAAAGCGTTGATGGGGCAGGATTTTGGGCACGAATAGACCTCTCGATGGTGTCCCATAAATGCTCAATGGGATTCATGTCGGGCGATCTAGGTGGCCAAATCATTCGTTGGAATTGTCCAGAATTTTCTTCAAACCAATTGCGAACAGTTGTGGCCCGGTGACATGGCGCATTGTCATCCATAAAAATCCCATCGTTGTTTGGGTACATGAAGTCCATGAATGGCTGCAAGTGATCTCCAAGTAGCTGTACATAAGCATTTCCAGTCAATGTTCGGTCCAGTCGCACTAGAGGACCAAGTCCATGCCATGAAAAAACAGCCCACACCATTACGGAGCCACCACCAGCTTGAACAGTGCCTTGCTGACAGTTTGGGTCCATGGCTTCGTGGGGTCTGCGCCACACTCGAACCCTACCATCGGCTCTTACCAGCTGAAATCGTGACTCATCGGACCAGGCCACGGTTTTCCATTCATCTAGGGACCAACCGATATGCTCACGTGCCCACGAGAGTCGCTGCAAGCGATGTCGTACTGTCAGTAAAGGCACTCGAGTCGGTTTTCTGCTGGAATAGCCAAGAAATCCAAATTTCTCCGCACAGTTCTAGCAGACACGTCCATTGTACGTCCCACATTGATTTCTACGGTGATTTGACGCAGTGTTGCTTGTCTGTTAGAATTTACGACTCTTTGCAGACGTCGCCGGTCTCGATCTTTAAGTGCAGGCGGTCGACCACTGCGCTGTCCATGGTGGGATGTTATGCCTGAAATTTCATACTCTCGGCACACTCTTGACACAGTGGATCTGGGAATGTTGAATTCTCTAACGATTTCCGAAATGGCATGACCCATGCGTCTAGCTCCAACTAACATTCCGCGTTCAAAGTCTGTTAATTCACGTCGTGCGGTCATCATCACGTTAAAACCTCTTCACATGAATAACTTGAACAGAAATGAAAGCTCTGTAAAAGCACTGCGCATTTATACCTGTTCTATGCGACGCTACTGCCATCTGAAAATTTGCATATTGCTATCCCATGACTTTTGTCACTTCAGTGTATATTAGTGAAGAATATTATAGTTATTAACAAATGCGTAAACATTTATGATTATTAATTTT
>JAXGGA010025103.1:0-11042 GCA_038373865.1 Uloborus plumipes | reverse complement strand
TTCAGTATTATGCTGCCGAACAGCTAGGTATTCAATGTCACTAGCTAAAGTAATCAAATACTGAACAGCAACTGAATATTCGGCGCTAGTACAGTCTATCTAATATGACAACGTTTGTGAGTTTTTCCACTTATAGAAAATACTTATCACAGTAAAAAGAAAATATTTTAAGAAAAAAAGGCAAAAGCGAAAAACAAAAAATGAATTTCAACAATTTTAAGTCATTTGTAATAATATTAAATGAGCAGAAAATGGTATTTATCCCACAAAAACTCACTTTTTTTATTCTTTACAATTCTAAACTGAAATTCCAGATTCATCTGAATCCGAATCATCCGAATCAAACTCGCCATAGTAAGGCACCATATTATCAAACTTATTAACATCGACCATAAGCTTGGCTTTTTTTACTTCATAATTATAAGCAGTTTGAAAATTACTTCCCATCAAGACAGGAAACATGACATGACAAGCATAAAAGGCTCGATTTGCCGCTTTGCGCAATTCCATACTCAGATTTTCATTAGCACGAACAAACATCATAACATGAACAAAAATAGGAGTGTATAATAAAGCAAGAGGAGAAAGGGGAAGTCGAGTAAACCATAAGAAACCTTTTATAGCATTTTTTTCAGCTCGCTTCTTCCTCAACAACCAAGCGATAATTCTAGAAGTTACCATTATTATGTATCTTGCAATTCTAACAGCTTCACAATGTTCTTCTCTTTCATCCCGTTCTATTTCTTCTTTTGTTCTAGCCATTTTCTTTTTTATATATTCATGAAAATCTACTAGTGGGCCATCATATTCATCAACTTTAGCTCTAATTCTACGCCATTCTTGTGCGAATTCGTGATTTCCAGTAAGAGGTTTACAATCAGCTTCCAAAAACATAGGTTTGCCAATAACTGGCAAAGCTCGGATTTCATCCCAATCGATATCTTTTGAATTCTGTTCTAACACCTTTTCCTCTGTATCTGTAACTACTCCTGAGCTGACAGAATCTAATGTGTTTTCATCATCAGCTGACACGTCGTCTCCCGATTCACTACAGTCACTCATATTTTTGTTATCTGATAAATCAGCAGCTTTGAACTCCTGAGGAGAACAATCTTCAGAATGATCTTGAAAAAAAAATTTCGATTTTCCGACGGAAATATCTTCCAATTTATCATTTTCCACTTTTTCATTAATTTCTTGGGATTGGTTCAAATATTGTATTTCAGTATTAGAATCTTGATCAGAAAGAAGTGACGTTTTTTCCTTTTCTAGCACATTCTCTTCCATCTCATTGTCTGATAAATCCATATTTTCAAATTTCGCAAGAGAATCTCCGTTACAAGAATCTTGAGAAAAGGTTTTTGACTGTCCAATTAAAATCTTGTCTTCCTCCGGTTTACTATTTTTCATTTCATCATTTATTTCCTGTTGTTGGCTTTGTACATGCTCAAAATTATCGTTGGTATTTAGAGCACTGTTCGGAATAACATTTTTATTTAATTCGACGTTCATTTTTATCAAATAAAAAACTAATAAGATTTCTTTCCCAATTCAATACTTTACTGACTTTTAGTAAATTTCCTTTTACAAAAGTAAATCACTAATGCTATTTGAGACGTTTCAAAGCACTATAACAACATTCGAAGAGTCGTAGCGTTCACAAATAAAAATTCATTACTGGGGAAAAAAATCGTCTGCGTTTATAGTAGTCGAAGTTCATAACTTTTTTCCTTTAAAACTTTTCTCAGCAGCCGATGAAAAATAAGAAAAAAACTAAAGCTATTCACACATCTAGAGCTTGAATACACGACCTTGTGACAATTTAAGAAATCAAACTAAGAAGTAAAATATCCATTCCGATTTTAGGATAAAATAAAGGCAGTGGTGGGACATTGATGTCAATGTTTGTGAAACATTAATGTTTTTGTTAAAACATCGACGTTTAAGAATGAATGTCTCTACTCTATTCGCAACACCAACAAAATATAGGGGCGCTGCGACCAATCTAATGGCGGCGATGAAAGGTAAAACAAACGAAGGGCGTTACGTATAAATTCCTTCTATGCTTAATGAATGACACTGACAGTAATATGCAATACACCTCCAACTCGGTTATTTCGATTCATGGCGATGTATATTGCATGTTTCTGCCTTAGCCCTTGCTTAGGGGCGGTTACTCACTGCTTTATACTGACAGTAATCTTTGTTCTAAAGTATGATTTATTTTCTATACTCTTTTGAAATTATTTTTTTGAGTCTTGTGGATATTCTGGCCCATATAAAAAGCAATGAGAAATCAACAAGCATTACTAAGCGTTAGAAATTAAGGCAAATTACATAGTATCTCATTCATTTTTGCGAGTTTTTGCCCCTTCTAAAATTGATTCAAACAAACTACGCTACGAACGGTAATTTTAGAATTTGCAGATGCATGTATAAAAAAGAAGTTCTGTCAAGAACTAAACGAGCCTACTTTCACGTATATCGACATCGGCATTCTAGCATCTGATTATTATTCTCTTGATTATCTGAGACTAAAAATTATGTCAAACATACCTTATTAGCACTTAAAGCTGATTTCTAAAAGCAAAATATACCCCTCTCATCAGATGAAATAGACACATAAAAAGTAAATAAATGAATAAATAAAGTTTTGTCGCACCTTTTAAAGAATGTAGCTTTTACAGTTCTTCCTAGAAAAATTCCTCAATCGTTTTCAAAAAAAAAAAATTCAAAGTACACAGTACATCAAAACACATTTTATCAAAGAAAGAAAAAAAAAAAGAAAAAAAAACTTGTCCGTTGATAAAATGTCTCGAATTTCACTTTTAATCCGTTGCCAGTTGTTAAATATAAATTCAGAATAAAATGCCCTCGTGAATGAAAAATTTTTGTTACAAAAAAAAATCGTCTGCCAAATAATAATAATAATAATAATAATAAATAAAATAAAATAAATGAATAAATAAACAAAAAAATCGTCTGCACAGTCAGTCATTTTTTTTCTGAGCCTGCATTTCCGCCATGTTTGCGAAATCGGAGTCGGAATCAGAGTCCTCACAGAAGATTATTCAGAAAAGTACTTTACAAACATTATTTATCAAAACCATTTTCTTACAAAGTTAGTTTGAAGAAAAACCGACTTTAAGTTCAGGATCAACATTCAACTTAAATTCCCCGTAGGCGCTAATGTTAATTTTTTTTTCTGAACTGTTCAATATTGAACGAAAAATGGTTCAAATCAAAACGCAAAATATGGGAATGAGCCTCTCCGAGATCTTTCAAACAAAAAAAAGTTTATCCCATTCGAATGGTTCACTCACAAGTTATTAGGTGGCGAAAGGTTGCTTGAACGGTTCAATGTTGAACGAAAAAATGGTCAAATTGAAAATTTAAATACGGTAATGAAGTATCCTTGCTGAGATCCTTCGAACAAAAAAAAAGTTTATTTAAATCGGACTGTTCACTCATAAGTTATTAGGGGTGATAGCTTGCTTGAGCGGTTCAATGTTGAACGAAAAATTGTTCAAATCGGAAATGTAAATACGGGAATGAAGTATCCTTGATAAGATCTTTCGAACAGAAAAAAGTTTGTTCAAATCGGACTGTTCACTCAAAAGTTAGCATCGCGGGACAGGTTGTTTGAACGGTTCAAAGTTGAACCAAAAATTGTTCAAATCGAAAAATCAAATATGAGAATGAGCTGTACTCGCTGAGATCTTTCCAACAAAAAAAAGTTTGTCCAAATCGGAATGTTCATTCAAAAGTTATTAGGGGGGAGGGGGCAGATAGACCGACCGACCGACCGACACACAAATTCCCCATCTCAATACCCTACTTTCAAATTTTTAATTTTTCGATATTCATTTTACCTTTTTATTTTTTTCAACTTGGCGATATTTTTTTGACTTGGCGATATATTTTAGATGCATTAAGCTACTTTTAATACTTTTTTCGTCTTTCTTTTATTTTTAACGGAAAGTAGGCTAAAAAGTAATTGCTCAGAAAATTACTACAAAATTCTGTTTCAGTAATGTTGATATTCCTTTAGTTGTAACCTCTGTTGATATTCTGTACAATTCTAAAAATAAACTGAAATGAAAATGAAAACAAAATTCAAATGAATTTACTTAAACAACTACTATAAAACACAGAAATTTTTAAGTAGTAGTACTTATATGATTTAAGAATAATCACATTCAGAAGTGTCGGATCAAAGAAGTTAACCTTTAAGAACCAGGTGGTACATATGAGGACGGGGTTGAAATCTTCTATCCTTTGGAGCCGGGGATTTTTCCGAAATTTCATACCCCCTTTACTGGGGGATTACGGCTTTGCGAAGCGTTGCGGAACCGCGAAGTCATCAAACCTAAGTGCTTGCCGTTGCACCTTCCCGTTTTCAGAGAGAAAGAGATCTAAGGTTGAACAGTTGTACCGCCCATCTCGAAAGGAAAACTTCTATACGAATAGCCCGGATCCAAAAGTCAAATTTCTTTTGATAAATGTACAGAAATAAGAACCAAAAAAATAAATAAATAAACGAAAGAGACCAATATCATGGGCCCTGGTAGAATCATATGCAAATGCTGCACAAGAACAAAAATTTCTTTATTGTTTAGGCTAAAAACTTAAAATCGGAAAAATGTTCAGTTTTTCAAGAATTGTTCGGAAGTTCGGGGTAATTTTTCAGAACTTTTATCTCTCAAATGAGTCCGATCCCATAGCTTTATATATCGTAGTTTACACAAAATTGTTCAAATTTAAGCTGGTATATATGCTGATTATTTCAACAGAACTTTCTTGCGTCGATCGTTGGATACTTTTACGCCCGACATCTTAAAATTAACAGTAGCGATCCGAAAATCGAATGAGTTCACGAACCAAAGTTCATTGGTTCGTGGATTTAAGGAATCAAAACTACGAGTAGTTATATTATCTTAAAAACACTTCTAACACCATTTCATGTGCTTAAATTGCATTCCATTGCTCTTTACTGTTAATATCGCTTTTAAATTGTTTCATTTCGGATGCGGCACAAACAATAAATTGTTTTCTTTGCAACAAATATTACGATGCGGCGCTTACAATAGGTGCTCCGCACACTTCCAAAAATACGGTTTGTGTTTTCATATTACAAAATCGGAAAATAATCTGCTTGCAAACCTGCTAAAAAACAATTCTGCAGCAGTTGCACTGTCTGTTGAGCATCTTGAGCCATTCAATACAAACAATACTTGCTTGTACGAAATTAAAATTCGGAATTTTTTTTTTCGTTTGTTTACGAAGTGCTACTTAAAGACCTTTGAGATAAAATACATGTCCTTTCAACTTTAATAGTGAATCTTTAGAGATAATGGATTTCTGCACTCAAGGCCGTCTTTTAACCTATGGTTACACCATGGTTAAAAGCAGTGGTTGGTACCATAATCCACTGGGCACATTAGGATCATGGGGCCCCTATAACCTTCACGGGGCAACAATTTTGTCAGAATATGAAAAATAAACTAGATAGGAGAGGTTCCACATTTACTTTTATTTCTCTAGTCACATTAAATGAAAATTGAAATACATTTCTCCAGCATGGCACTTCTTTTTGATGTTGAGATAATAACTAGTTTTTGAAACTGGGGGTCCCTAACGATTGCGGGGTCCTGGTCACGTGCCCATTGGGAAAGACGTGCCTGTCCACACTCTGTTTACAGAAAATACAGACAAAAAGTAAACAAACAGGTTGCCAGAATGTTTGCAATATGCCATTTTTGGGTATTTTTTCTGGAATATTGAGAAAAAGATTCGCATTTGGCGTCTGATTGGCTTCAATTTTTTCTTTTCCAAGTCAAACACAAATTTGACTGACAAAATTCCAATTTTTGCTTACATCTAGTCTATCTTTCCAGTAAATGGAGTATAGTGCTCCATTTTGAGAATGAAAGAATAAGAAGTAACGCATCAATAGGAATTTACAATTAAGGTCTAGAATTCACAGCCAAAATGAGTCTATATGCTTTTTCAGGTAACAACCCACAATTTCAAAAAAAAAAGAAAGAAACAATAAAACTCACTAAAATTCTAACCAATAAAGGTTAAATCAATAAAAATACCGAGTTAATTTTTTACCATTAATCTTTGCTTAAAACTTGATTCAAAGCATTTGCAAATATTCCTTGCTCATGAACTTCTAGAGGGTCAGCCTAGCAGGAAACAAGGGGCATGGTCCTTAGCAGCTCGCAGTCGAAGTAATATAAATTTAAAAAGTTTTATGGGAGGGAGGGTGGCCAAAGGATCAACCTTGGCGGCCCTGCAATTATTAATTTCTTAACTACTAAATTTTCTTTAAATGATCAACTTAAACTGGTTAATTTACTAAATTAAACTAGGTCTGTGTTTAGTGAGTGGTATTTCATTCCATAGTATTCCACTCACTCTCTCTCACTTCTATTACCCCTCACGCTCTCAATTTGTTTTTTGCTTACTGTTAATTTTTTTTCTCAAGCATTGTCCTTCTGCAATTTGTAAAGCAGGTGGTCACCTTTTTGAAATAGTTCTATTGATAAAAATGTTGAGTTACATTTTTTACTATTCACTTTAGCTCAAAACTTGTTTCAAATCATTTACAAATGTTTGACTGTAGATACAAATATTTGATAAGCATAGCAACCGCTATAACATGGTCAAAACAGATCACATGTGTTATAGGAAAGAAATGCTTTGCAATGTGATAGACTATTTAATTAAGAGTGAGTATAGAATATAAAGTGTTATAGTAGAGTACATTAAACTAATTTTATTTACAGTATAAGTATTTCATCCGGCTGGTTTTCGGAAAATGTGGGGATTAGATTTTAGATTAAATAAGATGCATCTCTATAATAATATTCAAATGAATGGTAACCACCATGTTTCTGGAGAACACAAAGAAGAAAAAAAAAAAAAAGACTTCAACATTTTTAAGAATGCACAATTCTCAAATCTATCTTTCTCTTATCAGTTGGTCTTTGTGGATATTGGGGATTTAGAGATTTTTACAAGCAAGAATGGTTGACAGCAATTCTCAGCTGGCAGCAAAGCTCTGGTTGTTATAAAAATTATTCAAAATGGAAATGCACAGGTAATGAATTCACTTATAAATCATCTATACAAATAGTGCTGCTACAGTGCGTCGCAAAAGTTTAAGCACTATGCAAATTTTTGAATAAAAAGAAATCTTTTCAGCAGAATGCTTTCATATTTATACTGTAAGTGGCTACTATGATCCTAATTAAGTATTTGAAGTTTTGAAAAATATAACCGCAACGAAAACCAGAAAATACAAAAGATATTTTTTTGGCTGTCGCAAAAGTTTATGCACAGATCAGATTTTATGCAAATATCTCTTGAAACGTGATGCGTGAAGAACCAGTGCGGTTCTTTTGAACGAGTTATATAGTGTAGCAATGGCTTAAAGTGTTATCAAGATACCGAAGTCACTACAGTTCTCGTCTGAAGAAGTTGTGAAACTCTGGAAGCTGAACGCAGAAGGTAACTCTGTTATCCAAATTTCAGTGATTTTAAATCTATCTAAACGTGGTTTTATAATGTTCTGAAACGTGGAAATCAATTTAAACCTGCGTTTCGCTCAGGAAGACAGAGAAAAACTACCTCTCGTGAAGATAGAAGAATTAAAAAACTGGCCTTAACTGAAAATGTGTCACTTAATCAAATAAAAACTAGACTTGTAACAAAATTATCACGTGATACCATAAGCAAACGAATAAAAGAATTAGGATTTATCAAAAAAACAAAAGTTAGCTCGCAAACCTTTTCTGAAAAAGTGTCACAAACAAGCAAGACTGCAGTGGGCAAAGCATCATATGCATAATAGTGACGAATGGATTTCGGTTGTGTTCTCTGATGAAAAAAAAATGGAATTTAAACGGTCCAGATGGGTTCTCATACTACTGCCGTGACTTGAGGAAAGATCCGAAGTGCGTATTCAGTAGGCAAGACGGTGGTGGCTCAGTCATGGTATGCGGCGCTTTTTGCTTCAACGGACAAACTTCTCTTAGCTTTCTAAAGGGTAGACAAAATTCAGAAAGATATCAAGATACCCTGAGAAAGCATTTGTTACCATTTGGTGAAGTCCTAGGTAGTCCTGATTGGATTTTTCAGCAAGACAACGCTTCAATACACAATTCCCGTAGTACGAAAGAATGGCTTGCTTGTCAAAATATTAGTGTAATGAACTAGCCAGCACTCAGCCAGGATCTAAATCCCACAGAAAACATCTGGGGAATTCTCGCACGTGACGTATACCCAAATGGGAAGCAGTATTGCTCTGTTCAAGAGCTTAAATCTGCAATCGAGGAAGACTGGTACAGACTAACTCCCGATACCTTCCATAATCTCGTTCTATCGATGAAAAATCGCATATTCGAACTCATCAGATGCAACGGTAACATCATAGACTACTAAAAGACTTTTATTCTTTCTAAAATATATATATTCCGTTTTTGTGCTTAAACTTTTGCGACAGCAAAATTTTGATTTTATCATGTAATTGTATTCTAATTTCTATGAAATGTTTCTAAATTCGAAACATGGATTTGTAAGCTGTTTGTTTAATTACAGTAAAAATTTCAAAGCTTTTTGGTGCATGCTTTTCGTCTTATCAAAAGATTTCGGTTGTGCTTAAACTTTTGCGACGCACTGTATTATTGATGCTTATGTTATTAAATACATGTGCTTCCGAGAAACTGATTTCTGAAGAGTTGACTCCAAATATTTGTTTTTGTGACTAATCATGATTTGCAAAATGTAACATTAATCAAAACACCACACCACACAGTCATGTTTTGTGGCCTGCATGTTGACTATAGGCTAATTTGGGTACTACTGTTCTACAGAATACAATTTCAATATACTGCAGAAATGTCTGACATAACTTTCAAATAGATACCCTTAAATCATACTAAAAATCTCCATAAAAGCAATATATTTCTGAAGTTTAGGGTTAATAGCATTGAAATATTAACATTTTATAATTACATAAATGCAATTATAATGATATTGATAAAATGAATATTAAGATTTGCAACTGTCTTTATTGCAGATCACATGGATCCATATAGATCAATAGTTAAAAGAGAGGAGAAAACTTTGGAAGGTAAACTATTTCCTCACTATTCAAGAGGTTCAATTTGAAAGAATGCACAGGGTTTCTGAATCAAACATACTCAATTTGAACAGTGGATTTAAAAAAAAAGTTTCAGCACTATGAAGGTGATATTGGCAAAATTGAGAGCTGAACTATACGTTTACTGAAAGTTTTTTTTTTTTGTCTTGTTGTTTTGTCTGCGCTTTTATCTGGGAACAAAAGAAAAAATGGCGGGTCCGTAAGAGAAGACAGAAGTTGTTATCCTGTATGAAGAGCAGAACACATATCAGGAATAACAGTGCAAAGAATGTTTCGAACAGTTTATAAAAGAAGTACACCAAGAATAAGAGCATTTCAAAACATTCTTTGTACTGTTACTACCAATTTTGTGTACTGCACTGCATGCCAGATAATAGTTTGTGTCTACTCTTTTGGAAACGGCTTTTTTGGCTTAGTTTCCTGTATAAAAAACACAGCCATGTCAAACAGGACAATTTTTTTCCCAGTATATTAAATCGATTCAAGTGTCGAAATGTAACTTTTTTCTAACGTAAAAAAAAGGTCTTACCTCAAATTGCTATTGAATGCCAGCCCACAAATATTATGTAACCCTTGATACTATCATTTAAGTTACTTGTAGGAATTTTAAATGACAGAATAGAAGGCAAAACTAAAAAGCACTTCTTGACATCAATAAATTTTAATCCAAATAATTTAAAAATAAATATTAGCATGAATTTTAGTTAAATTCAAAGATATATGTTTAAATTAATTAAAGTCAAACACTTGCGTCATGAGTGTACTTTTAAAGCTCAGTCTAAATGCAACTTTAAGAAGTAATCGCAGGAAGTATAAAATCAACTTTTACATCACTGCATATACCAAAAGCAATTTTTTTCTTTTGTATTTTAATATCTTAAAACTATTTCTAAAACAAAAATGCTGTGTCTTTTTTGTATAACATTTCGCAAATTCCAAAATACGGAAATCAATATGTTTGTAATAGTTTCTATTATTCTTACTTAAAAGATTTTTCAGTGCACTCAAAAAATCAAAATTGCTCACAATAATGTTTTATAATACTGTCATTTTGGCTTTACATATGAGCCATTTTTACACCTTAAAAATATTCGGAAATTAAAGCGATTCAAAACACTAATAAAGACTCTAAATTTTAGCAGTGAAATGTTGTAACTTTAGGCATTTCAAAAAGTTTTTTTTTTGGAAACTAATTAATCAGAAATGACTATAGTATCTTGAGTCGATTTGATTCTATTAAATATGAAGTTGGTTTAGTCTAAAAAGGATAAATGTAAAAATGATAGAAATTTAAATAGGAATTCGCAAAAAGGTATGACAGTCAAAAACATTCAGTAGTTTTTAAAGAACTTTTTGCACCACAAAATAAATCATTCATTGAGTTCCTGGTCCTAAAATTGAGCCCTACAAAAATCAGAGTAGTAAAATAAAAATGCCCCATTCATCATAATGAAAGAAAATTTTACAGAATTAGTAGCTTTAACTGAGATAAAAGCAACTTTCTTGAGTCTAAATTCTGGTAGTTAATGTGTCTATATTATGAATTTAACTAACAATTCATCATTTTTGCCATTTATAAAAATTAGTAAATATCTCCATATCAATCACTCATACAAAAAAAGTGAACGTTTATTGGCAAATGTTGATCATATGTCAGGTTACATACATTTAGATCATCTTATATCTCTAAAATTAAGTTTTTTTTTTTTTTTTTTGTTACTCTGTTTAGTTATAAATTTATTCATTTTTCAGATGGATGCTTGTCACACAAAACGACACTGGCACTGTTAGCCATTGCTGCTAGTATAAGGTACAATGTCGAAAAAATGTTCACCTAAAAATACTGAATGTGCAAACAATTCATCAATTT